>JASSUY010027733.1:0-33437 GCA_032466535.1 Forpus xanthops | reverse complement strand
ATAGGGGAGGTGCTCCAGTCCCCTGATCATCCTCGTGGCCCTCCTCTGCACTTGTTCCAACAGTTCCATGTGCTTTTGATGTTGAGGACACCAGAACTGCACACAATACTCCAAGTGAGGTCTCAACGAGAGCAGAGTAGAGGGGCAGGATCACCTCCCTCATTCTGTTGGTCACCCTCCTTTTGATGCAGCCCAGGATGCAGTTAGCTTCCTGGGCTGCAAGAGCACACTGCCGGCTCATGTGCATTCTCTCACCAACCAATACCCCCAAGTCCTTCTCCTCAGGGCTGCTCTGAATCTCTTCTCCACCCAACCTGTAGCTGTGCTCGAGATTGCTCCGACCCAGGTGTAGGACCTTGCACTTGGCATGGTTAAACTTCATGAGGTTGTCATCAGCCCACCTCACAAGCATGTCAGGGTCCCTCTGGATGGCATTCCTTCCCTCCAATGTACCAACTGAGCCACACAGCTTGGTGTCATCAGCAAACTTGCTGAGGGTGCACTCAATCCCACTGTCCATGTCACTGACAAAGATGTTGAACGAGATCGGTCCCAACACCGATCCCTGAGGGACACCACTCGTTACTGGTCTCCAGCTGGACACTGAGCCATTGAGATCAAGGAGCAAGTCATGAAAGGGAGCTACGGATCCTTCTACCGCTGCTGGTGAGCTTTCCCTCAATAGCAAGTGATGAACAACGTGCCCTCATGATACTCAAATTTTCTACAAGCTCTCACACATAGAGCCAGCACTTTTTATAGGTCCTCACACTGCTAGTCCTTCTAACAGCTTCATGGCAGGAATGTCACACTCAAAGGTCAAATCTGGCTCCAGACGCCATGCAGGACACTTGTGCTGTCCCATCTACGGACCTTGTATTCGGAATTGGGTTAATGCTGCTGTTGCCTGTCTTATTCACTCCTTCCTTCAGGAGCTATGTTTTTCATTTTTCAAATACCGCTCATTTCTTATCGGGAACAGGACAGGACTGGAATGTTTCAAGCTTCTGATTGTTTCCTCAACATTACCTGTTGGCCATGAGAAAGTTGTAGGTGCAGCCATCAATACATGCAATTAAAGACCAGCGCTGCCACCTCTGCAGTTACCACTCAGCAAGGATAACATCTACAAATACTACCCATTGCAAGAGTGCCAAGAGAGGGCCTGAGCACTGAAACAGCAAACTGACACACCAGGAGAAGCTTTAGCATCCTGTCCTTTGAGGGTGTGGGATTTCACAGAGCAAAGAGATTAATGAAGCAATCAGGCAGCCACTCTTTTACCTTTCTCACCTGAACACACTTTACAGGCTGACAAATATCGATTGCACATCTGCACCTGGAATCTGTCATATAGAAAGGTCACTCTGACAAAGAGGGTGCAGGGGTTGAAAAGGAAACTCAAAATGCCAATATTAACTTACAACCTGGAAACACACACTGGCTCAATTTACCAAAATACCTCCGTACAAACCTTCTTTACAGTGTCCATTAGTGGACAGGTAGCAGAGACAGCTCAGTCCAAACTCACTGGCATATGGAACTCGGCAGGAATCCATAGGGAAGGGAAAGAAGAAAGCCAGGACTAAGACAGCTGATAGCAAACTGAAGTTATCTCAGATTAAGATGACTAGAGACACAGAATTAGACTGGCAGCACTCTCAGGTATTCAATAGTTCAGGGGTCTTGAATGACTCTTTTTGAAGAAGCCCTGGATATTAATCTAAAAACCAGCACCTACTTCATCAGCACAGGTCTCACTGGGGGGGCTCTAGGACACTGATTCAGACCAAGGTGCCCTCCACATTATCCTGGATCCTCTCTGGAGGTTATTCAGCCAAAGATCCAGCAAAGAAACAACATGACCCTCTACAGCCTGCAGAACCAGAGAGAACCACAGCAGTTGCTGGTACAGATGCTGGCATTGCATTCATGGAGAACATCAACCTCAGCTCTCATGTAAACAGAACAGTGTGAGTGCAACCATGCTGCCGGAGACACTCTTAGGTGTCCTCAACTTATCTTCCATCCTTCCTTGCGATCCATAAAACCACAAACATTATGCAAGCCTCATTGGACTGACAGCGAAGATTTGTGTAGCAGTAGTTTGCCGAACAGCAGGGAGATAGGGAAAGGTAGAAAACATGGAGACCTAGATAATTTGCTCAGTTAAAGCAATCACTTGATGGTTACTACTCTGGTATAGACAAACTGGCTGCAAGAGCATGGTTTATATGTCCTTTAAATAACCCCCTCACCACCTCTCACACAGAGACTCTCTTCTGGAAGCTGTTAACAAGTATTTCTCCTTCTATCTCTGTCTCAGACACATATGCATGCACAGAGAAGTGCAACAAAAAAGCAGATTACTCCAGGGACCATAGCCAGTCAGTGCTATTTCCTAGGGGAACAAGCTAAAATAATGAACATCACCAACCTGACCTTGTGAGCAATAAAACATGTATTACAAGGCAGGATAATCAAGATAAATGGAGGACATTAACCTGGAGATGAGAGCAAGGAAGGAGAGAGGGAAAAAAGATGATGGAGAGCTCATGAGGTGCCTGGAGCTCACAGCATCTCCTGACTTTTTGAAAGACGTGCTCAGGACTGGGGAAGGTGGAGAGTATGGAAAGGGCCACTGAGGGTGAAAACACAAAGCTCAAGCCAGAATACAGACCCTAGGAAGGAGTCCCGCTGCACAGGAACACAAAAGGAGGACTACCATGCTTCAAGGACCTGAGCCAAGTCTTGAAGGTGTTAAAAGTCTCACTCCAAACACCAACTCCAGCTGTAAGGGCAAGACAGCAGTAAACTGTTCAGCTCAGTGATGGCTCAGAGCTCCTCCGACCATGTATCTTTGCATCTTTCATGGACAGTAGAATGCACAACCAAAATATTGGTGACAGTGTCTACAGAAGGCACCTAACTCTCTCCACTGGCTGTACAGAGTGTAAGCATCTAGCAGGTTACCTGACTCTCCCTGCCAAGCCAGGTGTCTCTTACCTAGCCATTGTAAACTCTGTGTGGGCACCCATAGCCTTGGTGACTTCCAGCTGGGAAGAGCTCAGTTTCTGGTGGAGACCAAAGTCAGGCTCTTTGATCACTAGCTGCTTTTGAAGATGCCTCCAGCGAAGTGCGAGATGCAGCAAGTTCCCAGACAAGAGCTGCAGCACCTCACCTATGGTGCATGCACACATGCAGGCTTTGGTGGGAGCATGCCTCTCTTCTTTCAGCCTGTTTGCCTCATCCCTCGCTCTCTTCCCCAGGTTAGTCAGCTCTGATGAATGGAGGTGGCAACCTGAAAGCCACCTCCATTTCACAAGAACAGCCCAGGGACTGAACTGAGCTTCAGTCATAGAATCACAGAATAATAGAATGGTTTGGGTTGGAACGGACTTTAAGATCATCTAGTTCCAACCCCCCTGGCCATGGGCTTGGACCCCTCACACTAGACCATGTTGCTCAAGGCTCTGTCCAACCTGGGGTGAACACCACTTCTCAGAAGGAAACCCCATGAACAATACACAAGGAGAAAAGGCAGGACCCAGTTCCCCAGAGGTGGACGAGGGAGCTCCAACATATCCACAGCTGAAGTGCTGAGCAGTTCTACCCGAGCCACATACCAGTGCGAGATGTCAATCACAGCCACGAGAGCAGTCCTCACTCCAAGAAGACTACCACAGCACTAGCACACACCCCCAGCCCCTCTCATGCACATTTGCCACTCACCTGGCCGCAGGACCCTGATTTCCAGGAGGTTGGAGGTCCTGTCCGCCAGCCGTGTCCAGCTGCTGTTGTAGTTCTTCCTCCAGAGCTCAGCCACACACTGGTACTTGCCGGCTTCCGTGTCGCTCGCCCTGCTGATGCTCAAGCGCACGTTATTGCTGGACTCGGCCTTCTCGATGGCAGTGCGGGTCCGGAAACCAATGTACCCATCACCCCACTGGACCCCGCCGTCCCGCGTGAAGGTGACCAGGTCATGAAACTCAGTGCTGCCCGCAGGCTGGAAACGCCACGTCACCGACACCGGTACCCACGATGGGTAGTGGGGCTTGATGATGCACTGGAGGTCGAAAGACTCATTGTAGGTCACACCAGGGGTGCGGGAGATGGCTGTGACAGCAAAACCGGCCTCTGCAGAAAGAGAGAAAAGGGCTTTGAGACACTGCCTAGCTAGGCCCTGCTGTTAGCATGCAAAAGCTACAGTGGGGTCAACCAGCTGTGGGTCTGGAATTATCAGTCACTTGAGTTGTGCTGGCTTCTTATTTGCAATTGCAAAGTGGGCACAAAAAGCAGTGGCAAAAACACACTTAAGTGCCTGCTGTGTAGCGATGACTGCCTGCATGAGTACTGGCTACAGTGGCAGCAGGATCACGCCTGATCTCCACCCAGAGGAGTAGAAACCATGAGACCCAGAGGTGAGCACTGGCTTCTGCAGGCTGCCAGAGCCCCACACAGAAACACAGCAGCTCAGCGGCACCAGGCAGAGCAGCTACCCAGCACCAGTCTGACCGCTGGCAGACCTGATGATTCATATCCAGCTTTCAGTGAGGGGATCCCCACCTTGTCCCCTCCCAGGTCTGTACTTGGTTGCCGCAGGTGACGATGAGGAAAGCAAGGAGCAGCCTTCTTTCATGGTCTGGGGTGGTGGCAATGGTTACAAAACCCCAGGACCAAGGCAACTAAAGGAGAAGCTGGCTGCTCCTGTTCTTCACACAGCATAGCTTTTGTTCTCTGCCAGATCACAGTTCCAGAATGGCTTTATGCAGTTATCCTCATGTCTACCACTCTGCAAGCTGATCAATACATTTTGACCTGTCTACCCCCAGCAGTTTGTTTGATTAGGGGAGTTTAAAACCAGCAGTCTATTAGTAACTTGATGATAACATATCCCCCGTTGAGTAGCTTACATTTTGGCTCAGAGTGCTTCCATTGCTTATTTGTTCCAAGCTGCAGAGAGCAGTATTTTCTTCTCTTCCCATAACTTCAGTGTGGTCAGCAGACTTAGAAGGGACCGTGTGTTCTACCAGCACTATCTCCAAGTGCCCCCACCCTGGAAGGCTCTGTGGGGTGTCCCACACTGGCTGGCAGCTCTTCTTCCTTCCCCTGACCATCCCCGCCAGTGCTGCTGGGGGAGATGACAGCCAGTGCACAGCAGAAACAGGAACACCTGGATCAGCATGGAGCTTCAGCCTGACACTGGCTTGACACTGCAGCTTCAGAAGTAGGCTAGGAGCTCACTGCAACCCACACAGCTGCTGCCGTGGGCTGCACCAGCTGCAGCATGAACATCACCGTATCTGCACGCTTCTGGCCAGTGCCTCTGCAGCCCTATGGCACCGCCGTACAGAGCTCCAGAATGTGTGACTACTGAGAAAACAGGTCAGTCTTTGGGATTAAAGCCTCTTGCAACATGCTGAGTGATGACCCAGGTGAGGAGAGCAAGACCCCAGGCTCTGTCCTCTCAGGACTGCTGAATCTCATCCTCATGTAAGCCCTTACCTTCAGACCCTTGCAACAGCTCTCCAGCACTGGCAAGCATGTTACTGGGCTTAGCTTGGAGTGCTACCATGCTGGCAAAGGCCTGAGAAAGCCAACTTCATTTCACCAAAACCAGCTGATATTGTAATGTTTAACCTCCAGTTGGCCTGGGCAAGGAAGCTTCATGAAGTGACTTGTCTTGACTGCCGTGCAAAAGTCAGGTATATTTTCCAGGTCCCGACTCAACCAACATGCTCATGGCACTTAGGGCTAACACAAAGGTCCTTCTTCCTTCAGGACTTGGTACAAAAGGACAGAAGCCATGCATAGAAGCAGGCAGGTTTTCCAGAAGTCTTCCCTGCAAGAACACAACAGCCTTCCCCTGCTCCTCCCCACCTGCCTCCTCCTCCCCATGCCAGCCAGAGACTGAAGTCCCTACTGGGCACTCAAGATCCTTAGTTCAGGTCTCTTCCAACACCACATCTCTCTTCTGGCTACTGAGCCACCTTGTAGATAGATTATGGGTATGAACATTTACGGGGGGAACATCATCTGTGCTGGTTCAGCTGAAGAGTTTCTCATCCTTGCAGACTGGCAAACGATTAGACCTTAACTTGAAATGTGAGTGGCACTAAATTTACTACCTTTTTTTTTACTAGCAATTTCTGCAGCCATAAGCATCTCTTGCTCCTTCTTAGCACCTTCCATTTGAGTTTCTCAGGATACTTCAAAAACATTATGATGAGAAAAATACCAGATTCAGCAGTAACAAAACAATATTCAATATTTTCTCCACTAAATTTTCATGATCTACTTCAGCTTTGCTAGTTACAAGAAGAGGACCTAGGAATTTCTTAGGACTTGACTTTATGTGCCCAACAGCCAGCGATTTCTCTGCGAGAATAGAATAGACAAACACCATTCCATCACACATTCTGGAATTGCAGGGCAAATTCCAGCATCTTATATTTTAACAAGAGTAAAAGTGATACATTTTAAAATCTCAACACTTAATTTTATCATTTCTGCAAATGGCAAAGAGGCGATATGTTGACTTACAGCACGCCAAATGCTGCTGACCTCATGAGGAAGATGCTGTTAAAACAAGATGAGAATCTGCCTTTAGTTCTATATGAACTAACATCCCTACCAGCTTTTGGAAATTATATAGCAAAGATTTCTAGGTGCACACAGAACAGCCTCTGCAAGAGGGTCAAAAGTGAAGGGCAGTAAAGGAGGAAAAAAGCAGGATTTTGATCAGAATAAGATACAACTTTGAAGTCCGGTCTCACACATCTTGCCAAAGCTTAATACCACAGAGTACAGCAAAAAAAAAAAAAACCCAAAATTCCTATCTCGACCTTTCAGTAGAGCTCCCTGATTGTTTATAGCCCTGCCATTCTGCAAATCAGCAGCCTCATAATAGTAGTCATCTCTTTTTCAGCCTTCTGCAAAGCACTTTGGGAAACCAGTGCTGGACTTAGCGTAGCAAGGCCTGAGCAGGACCAAAGTAATCCACAATCCTAATGTCCTACCTGCCCTCTCCTAAACCAGTGTGGTCACACTGTTTGAAATGGAGGAGCCCCTTTGCAGAGCAGAGTACCAGCTGCAGTGACTCCAGGTCCTAGTTCAGCTTGGTCATGGACAGCATTGTGGTTCCAGGCTAGCAGCTCAGTGCCACCTTGCAGAGGAAGTGAGGACAATTCCTGACCCATGTCTTCATCAGACTTCTGACGCTGTCAGAGATGTTCATAATTTCTGGTGGCGGACAGTTGCCAGAACTTTCTGCTCTCCTGGTCTGGCTAGCAGAGATAAGGGTTACCCAGGACTTTGATGCCCACAGGCTGCAGATGGAGCACCACCACTGAACTGCCCATAGCTTGGCTTCGGTGCTTTGGGACAGCAGCCTCTCTCCTTGGAAGGACACTGGAAGCACTGTCCCTGTCCTTAGCCATCCCTGGCTTTGCTCCTGCCACAGCCACCCCCTAGACTTTGTCCCCAGATGCAACAGTGCATGCAGACATTTTGCACCAACCTACTGGGAGCTGCTGGGCACCTCCATTGTGCTGGCAAGCAAAGTACGCTGTTCCGAGAGCAGCCCCAGTTGTTCACAGGTGACCTCCTGGGGGGCGCCGGGCATGCAGGGAGCACGGCCCCATGGCTCCCCACACCTCAAGTACTCACCCAGAGCAGTGATGGACACCGGGGTGCCTGTGTGTCGCTCCCCAACCATCTGCCACTCCCCATCCAGTGTTCGTGTCCACTCCGCCACCCGGCACTCGTAGTGGCCCTCGTCCGCCTTGATGCTGTTGAAGATCTCCAGGGTGAAGGAGCCAGGCCGGACCTGCTCCACTTGGATGCCCCCATAGCTGCTGCGTTCGGCGTACGAGGGGCCTGGCTGCAGCGTGCCCTCCCGATCCAGACGCACTATTTCACTGCGCCGGTTCAGCTTGTCCACCAGGTGCCAGACAACAGACAAGCGGCTTTGGGGCCCAAAGCCCGAGCGCACGTTGCAGCCAAAGCGCAGGCTCTCCCCCTCCAAGACATTGCTGGCATTGTTGATAATCTCCAAGAAGATGCTGGTCTCTAAGGGGAGAAACGCATATACACAGGGAGATGATACACACTCGCCACTTCTCTGTCTGCAAGAAGGATGCTGCCAGCCAGAGAGGCCTTCTACCAGGTGCAGGAAACTGCCCATGGATTTGGGTCCAGGCATGTCTTAACCTCATGCATGACTACATCCAAAACCAGCTTGTGGGCAGCAAGCTGCTCCTGGAGACTGGCACACTCAAAGCAGGTGTAGGTCAAAGCCGGGAGAAATCTCTCTGCCTATGGCTCACGAGACATTGATGCATCTTCTGGTCGCAGATTCAGGATGGGATCTCAGCAGAACTCGGAATGTGTGTTGCTACAACATGTACCACATGCAAACGGCTCTGCCAAAAAAAGCTTCCAGCTCCCTGGGCTTTTCAGTTCACATAAGCATGATCACCATCTTGCCATGTCCATTCCTACAACCCTTTCTGGGAGAAGCTCTCCCCAACTCCCATTGCTAGCGACACTAGAGGTAGTTATCAATGTCTCTTAACTTCAAAAAAAACTCACATCCTGAGCTTCCCAAAATGTAAAGCTGTAGGTCTGGTTTTTCGGAGATACAGTGCTGGTTACTCCTGCTGTCTCCTGTCGGAGTTATGAACATGTAGCACCCAAGAAAAATCATCTCATTTGTTCCTAGAGCTGGTGATTAATCAAATGGCAAGAACGAAATCCATCTGAAAAGTGGCTGTGCCTAGAACTATTACATTTTAGACATCTGTCCAGTGCAAGATTTCTAGCTAGAGTAATTTTCAAAGCCAAACAAATGAGACCAAATATTGGCAGGAGAGAAAAGAAATAAAATTTCTTTCAGAAAGGTAAGAAGGGGAGAAAAAGCTAGAGGAAAGGGCTGCATTTCCCTTGAAACCTAAGAGACAGGAGATAAACACAGCACAAAATCCTCTTGCAGCTACCCTCTGCTTGGTCAAACCCCACCGCAAGGGCAGCCTCGGCAACACGCGCATGGTTCATCATGCCACAGTTACCTGAGTTCCAGAGAGCAAAACAAGGAATGAACCAGTGGACCCTCTCCTCTTACCCTGTTATTTTTGTATTTACCCTATTGGTCTGACAAACACAAAAGACATTCAGGCAAGCCTCTGGCAGGGCTGTTTTCATGAGGGGTGGCAGACACACAGTGACCTCAACAGAGCTCCATGCTGAAGAGCAGACCAGGACTGAGGATCACATGAACTCCTGTTTCTCCCAGTACAGTTGCCTGGCAAAACAGTTGAACAACAACCACTGAACGGCTGCATGAACCTAGGAGCTATTAGGATAAACCAAAGCCAAGCTGGTCTCTCCATAATGCCTGCAGAGTATTTTAGAGTACCCAGCTCTCTGCAGAGCAAGGAAAGGAGAGAGTGTGAGGAGCAAGTCGGAGGCTGTCACACATACCTTCAACTCAAGGAAGGCATTACCAAGGTGGGGGCATGTTTCACCACCTACAAACCCAACACATATCCCTCCTTCTCTGTCATGCCCTTCCCATCGAAAAATAAAGTTGGGATTCCAAGCCTCAACAGCATGCAAACTCTTATCCTCCCTCTTCCCCACCGCTAAAGTTTCAGCACCTCACAACTTCACCGCATAGATGCTCAGTACAGCAATGGCCCCCAGAGGGGATGAGCAAGTCCCTGTACTTACTGAGGGGCAGGACAGTGATGGGGATGTTCTTTGGCCTCTTGCTCTCCTTGTCGATGAAGTCCCCCGTGACGGTCTTCTCCCTCTCGGTGACCCGGCAGTTGTACTTGCCACTGTCCTCAAGGCGGAGGCGGTAGATCTTCAGCACGAAAACACTGTCACTTTCTTTGGCTACCTTGAGCTGGCCCAGAGCTTCACGCTGGGCAAACTCATTGTTGAGCACCGGCACAGCATTGGGTCCCAGGCTGGCAATGAGAGAGCTGTTGAAAGCCCAGGAGATGGAGAAGTAGCGGTCAGGGACATTCTGCGCCTCCAGGATGCACCGAAACTCCACCGGCTCACCCACAACGTATGTCCGCTTCTCTGTCTCCAGCCGGACACTGAACTCCTTATCTGGGAGAGACAAACCAACTCATGTCAGCATGGAAAGCCCATCAAGAGAGCCAGCACCCCTCTGCAAGGTATTTACAACTTGGTCCTCCCTGCTTGGCCAACATCCCTTGGACATGCACATCTGCACATGAACGGGTTAGGGGCTTGCTTTCACTGCGGGAGCACAGACTGGCCATGCTGTAGGAGAGGCAGCCTGCTGCCATGAACTGCAAGGCTTCACTAATCATAACCCTTTCCTCCAGACTTTACTCCTGGGAGCAGCTCTGCTGCAACACCAGAATCCAGTGGTGCTGTAGGATGTGACCTGGAGCCTAGCCCTGTTCAGACCCTGCTTGGCCAGGGTCAGGAAACAAGGCCTTTGAAGATATCAGAGGGGAAGAAAGAGCTCAGCTGGATCTTTAGATCCTTAGAAGGAACCTGTGCTGTGGGCTGGGAGAAGGATTTTGACTTGCAAATAGACCTTGTACAATACCAAAGCACTTGCTCAAAGTTTTAGTTTTATTTTCTACTGTGTCACTCTTTCCTCCCCACTTACCAGAACTCTCACTGCCTGTGCTAGAACCAAGTGCTTAGTACCTGTTTTAGCTCCTGTGTCAGTCCCAGCTCAGAGGCCACATCAGGAGACAAAGCCTACCACTCAATTCCCAGCCACCTAACAAGGCACAGCCCCATTTTCCAACTCCTCCCACCACCCAGCTGAGCAAGAACAGGCAGAGGAGACACTGACCTGTGGCTTGCACGTTGACAGTGGCACCCTGGGAACGCTTGCGGGTCATGGCATACCAAGACTTGTCAGGGTCCTGTATCCACTCCGCTGCCTCACAGTAAAACTCGCCCTGATCCGAAGGATGGAGGTTGTAGATGGTGAGCTTTGAGGTGGTCTCCCCAACTTTGTCCAGGCGAATGTCCCCTGTAGCATGCCTCTGGGCATAGGCGCTGCCAGCCCGCAGGACGAAGTCACGGCTGAGGGAGATGACCTCAACAGGCACCTCGCTGCCCCGCTGCCGGTACCAGGCAATGGAGACGTGGCTGTGCTGGGCTGTGCTCTTAGACACCTCACACTTCAGCTCCAGGGAGTCGTGCTCCACTTTGTTCAGTGTCTGTGGGACTGCTGTCACTCGCAGCGAGTCAGGAATCACTGCAGGAAAGAGGGATAGGGAAACACAGCACAGGAGTTAGCAATACTAAAATGATGAATCTAAAGGCCAGGCAGCTGGGACAGAGGCTTCTCTTTACAGTTGTAATTAATTGTTAAGCATTGGCAAAATCCTGTTAGCTCACATCTGGCCCCCAAAAGAGGAGAATCATTCCCCAAACCTTTGGCTGGGAAAGACCGTGACCTGCAGCACATACTCTAGTGCTGTGCTTAAATTCCCACTCAGTGGCCCCAGTAACTGCACAGGGTTTTTCATCATGCTGCAAAGCAGCACAGCTTAATACTTTCCATCAAGGCATTTCATCATGGGCAACCTCCCCTTTACTGTATGCCCCCAGCATGCTTCATGATCCCACTCCTGCCCACATCCTTCAGCCAGTCCTTAGCCCCGGCATGGTCATCACCCCTCAGTCACTAGCAGGGACTAAACATAGTTCCTTTAATCTTCCCTCATAAAAGAGTCAGGAGATTCAATTCCCCTCTCCTTTGTTTATATCATTTCATGTTTTAATGACCCCCTCAGGCCAAACGAAGAGGTTTGAACATTTGGAGGGAAGTGTCTCCTCTGAGGGCAGCAATGCACTAATTGCAGCCTGCTCAGTGCCCGCTCAGGACACAGACATGTCAAGGCAATAAAACTGCTGGCTACTTTTCCTATTGATTAACCAGAAGGAAGGAAGTACGGCCGCTAAAATCAGGATGAAAAAGAAAATCGCAGCCCCACAACCTTGCTTGATTTTACCAAGCATCTTAATTTTAGCATGAGGTTCTACCAGCAGAAGACAGACTTTCTTAAAAAGAAGCCTTTCTAGACTTTGACGTCTCAAGAAACATCACGTGGAAAGAAGAATGCAAACCTCCCCAGTTCTGCAGACAAGGCAGCGTTAGCAAAGCTGTTAATGCCCACAATTTCACCGCATACCAGTGAAATATAAGTAACAGATCACGGTTCAGTTTCACTGACAACACTGGAAGGTTTGACAAAACTAGCTAAGCTGCTGGAAGTTGCATCTATTTCATTTAGGCACAACTACAGAAAGCAGTGAGCTGCAGTGAAGACAACTGCTACGACTGTTTATAGCAGAAAAGTCAAAACCAGAAGAGGAGAAAGAAAAAACCCATGAGATGACATAAATGAGAGGGAAACCTTCCCAAGTCCAGTGTGGATGGGAGCATTTGCTTTTACCACGTGTTCAGGACCCAGGGAAATTACTGCCCCTGACAGGGGAAGTACCTAGTAAGGCCATTGATGTCACGGGTGACTGCTTGTGCCCTGTAACTATGTCTCCTCTTCCATCCCTTCCTTTCATCTTCCTTGCTGGGGCTCCTGTCCTCTGCTCACCAGCAATAACCTCTAGCAGACCACGAAAAGGATCCTACCTCTCTCCGCCCTTTCCCCTTCCCTCTGACTCCCAAACCAGTGGTTTGGACAGCAGCATCTAACCTTGCTGGTTCATACCGTCTGCATGATACCATTTGAATTTCTCATTTCAGACCTTCCTGAATAATTTCCAGAGCCATGCAGCTTTCTCTTTGCCCTCCAGCCACAGGCTCTTGTAACTTTTCTTTATTTAAATAAATTAAACCTGATCATCACATTGCTGGAGTTACTTTCCTGCTGAGCTGCTTCAAAGGCAGAGCTCCCTGCTACACCAGCCTCGGCACAACAGCTTATGGGGTGAAAGTGGGTATCAGTGAAGAAAGCATGCTTACTCTTCACCCAGTTTGAGAGCTCTGCACACTCCACTGGTTGGCTGTGTGCTGCCACAGCTCAGTCACATGGCTGCTCTTTAAGCACAAGGCAGAGTGTGAATTGCCACTTACCTCCAAGAGCCTGCCTGGCCCTGCAGGACAAACCAGGTCATGCTCGAGCAAGGGGCAGGCACTTGGCTTGCCAGATGTGGAGCTGCCGCTCCCTAGAAGTAACACCAGGAAGCCTGTCCAAAGGTTGGGCCTCAAGCAAACACTTGCCTTGCCATTCCCCAAGGAGGTTGGAGGCTGGCACGGACACCATTTCAACAGCTGGAACCATTACTTTGTGTTTCCAGGTCAGAACGTGGCTGCAGGGTTAGCATCTTTTACACCACAAGGGCAAGCTATTGCAAAATGCATTCCTGGAGGAAAATAGTAGGTGGTGGTGTGCTGTTAAAGGCTCTAACTTAACTGTGGTAACACGTGATACACTGTGCTACATTCCTTCTGCTCTATTGGTTAAAAAAGCCAACCAGGATCCTCCTGGTAAGAAAAATCATCAAGACCTTTTGGGTTGCACGCAGCCGTGAGGCCGTTGTCTTACATCAGCCTGACACAGACATGCACCTGGTTGTTCTCACCTTCTCAACCAGGAGGACTAGAGACCTGCTTGCTAAATGAGAGCCTAGTTTCCAAAGGATTAGACATCAAGAAAGACAGGCAAGAGCCCAGAGCTGGCCAGGCCAGTGGTAAGGCTCTGTGCTTCGCACCACTGCTCTCACGCTTGGCCAACAATGCACAACCAACCGTTTCAGTTACACTGCAAGACACACATTGGGTGCTAGGTTGGGGAGGGGGGGAAGTGGGTAGGAGAAAGGGGAAAATGCCATTCTCAAGAGGCAGCCAAACATGGCAGCAGGTCACAGTTCATTACAGAAGCCCAACGAGCATCTCCTTCTGAGTGCTGCGGATTGCCAGGGACTCCTGCAGCGAGGCCGCAGGTCTGCTGGGGCTTACACACCACCACAGGGCACAGACCAGGCTGGCCTGTGCCAACAGGAGGGCTACAGGCATGGTTTAGTCCATCAGACTAGATTGGGACTGGAAGTCACGTCGAGAAAATCAAGCAGAAAATGCTGTGAAGGTGCTCACCAATCTCCTTGTGCTCGACACTGCACATGGGGAGGTGGATTATCAGAAGAGAAGTTCCTCCCAAGCCAATTGCCCTACGGAGGCTTCAAAGACATCAGTTTGTACTGGGACATGAGTAACTCTTTACATAGTGTCCACCCAGAGCTCTGGTTCCGCTGCTAGACATCACACTGCCAAGCTGTCCCCAAGCATCCTGCGGCAGGCGGTAGCAGGATACACCGGGATTTCTGGGGCACTCTGCAAGCTGAGCTCTACTTGAAAGCAAGGGTAAGCTTACATGACAGTCGTCACTGTACGAACAGTAGCGAGGCCGTACCTGAACTGGAGCCAAGAAGGATGCTACAGGACATGTCCTCTTGTCTTCTCCTTCTTACCCAGCTTCTACCTGTTTCTCCCCTCTTTTCAACATTTCCTATTAGGTCCCCAAGCCCCAGGTTCCTCCACAGGGACAGGTCCTCAGTGGTGGGTGGGCTGCTAAGCACAGGGTACTCCCAACCCACCGCGTTTTGAAATCTCCCGAAATACTGAATGGAAATACTGCCACTAGAGGGTGTCAGGGACCCAGATAGGGAGTCCCGGGGACCTGCTCTTGGGAAAAGGAGAGAGCCTGGAGATGCTTCCCCGTTACCAGGGTGATCCCCATGGGCATCCCTCCTCAGGAAGGCAGCATACACAGCTCCGGTCAAACCCATCTCAATAACATGCAGTCAGCGAGCACCTGGTGTACTAATTAAAGCGAACTCTAGGACAAGGAACAGGCTTAGTCTCCCAGAAAACAGGCAGGGAGCAGACTGGAGTTCCCAGGCCTGGACTTGGTGCATGCCTCAACATGCCTCTGAGCCCCAGGACCACCTCTGTTTCCAGCAGCTCCCAGCACCATGCTGAACTCTGCCCATGTGAACAAAGAGGTCTCCCTTCTCCTTAGGCTGGTTCTGGTACATCCTTGGGTATACAAAAGCCCAATCACCTCCAAGAGGAAAGCTCTTACATGCTGGATATAAACCAGAGCTACCAACATTTCATCTACACCCAAGCAAGGCAGCATGAGATGCCGTTTCCTTGTTAAGTGATGCAGAAGGTGCATCAGGCTGGCAGCCAGAGACTCCCCAGCTTGAGCTGGTAAAACAACACCGTGAAAATCACTTAGCAACACAGTACCCATACACTTGGAGGCTCTTCAGGAGCAGAACAACTTACACAGGCTACCCAACATCATTTCTGGGCTGTTGCAGGGCAAGCAAAACCCACCAACCTCTTCTTCCCTTGGATTTTGTTATAGCTTTTACCCACTGATACGCTTTAGAGGCACCCTATGGTGTTACCCTGTCTCCCCAACTGCCCGCTTCATACTACCTGCAGACAGCTAAGCTTGCCAAGTGTCAAGTGTGAACTATTTAGGAAGAACAAATACGTGCAGCATGCAACTCCTGGGGAGCTGCTTCTGACTGAGAAATACCACACTTGATTTTGCAGGGAATTAGTGCAAGAGTTATGTTTCCATCTGCCCTGTGACATCTTGCTGCCCCACAGGGATCCCAGTTCAGTACCATGAATCTCCTTCCCCAACCCCTCTGGTCATGCATGCAAGACAGAAACAAGCTGTTCAACAGCAGTGCCAGTGCCACCAGCCCAGAGGTGAGCACTGGCAAGCACTGCAAAACACCATGAGAGGCAACACGGGTGGGAGCACAAGAGTGGAAGAGACCTGGACCCTCTCAGCTACTGCAAGCTCTCAGGGAGCCACGCTCCTTATACCCCTCCCACGCACCACTACTGATTTCCATTCCTTACAGGATCCAAATACGTGTGCATGCATGTGGCAGGAGGAAGGTGGTGGTGATAAGGCAGGGAGGATACTTAGATTAGCAATGTAATCCTCCCAGGCCCTTGTGCCTGGCAATTAGCTGTACATGATGATGTATATCTGCTGCAGCACATCAGACATTGTGACTTCTTGACAATCAAAAGTCTGCATAATGACTTCAGCGAGGAGGAAAACACATACTGTGCTATGCTGCAAAAGTGATTAAGATCCTCAAATGTCGCCTTTGCAAGGGGGCAACACTGAGCAGACCATGCTGCTCATAGCATCCTTTGCTTGCCTTATTTTTAAGTCTCAACTATAGAATCGCAGGTGGTCTGGGGCAGGCGGAGGAAAGCCTTGTTCCTGTTGTTGCTGCCTGTGTTTCCCCCACTGCCCGAAGTCCCACCTGAGACCAAAATATGAGGATGCAAATCTTCACTACGACTCAGGGTGTGGGGGCTCTGTGCAAAATTCCCTCTTCTCTTTCTTAACTGCCAACACATACCAAAGGGAAAACACTAGGGAAGTGTTAATAATCTGGTTGGTTTGGGGGTTATTTTCCTTTGGTAAAGCCCACCTGCACTGAGAAATAAGGATGGTTAAAGGCAGATTTAAACGAAAGGCAGATAAAAGACTAATAATCGTTGAACTATATTTAGAAAGAAGTCATATGCTTTATGAATTACTGAATTAACTTCAAGCTTCCGAAGGGGTGAGCAGAACTGGGTCTGTGGTCTAAAGAAAAACAGTCAGAGGATACTTTTAATCCTCATGCAAACATTTAAGCCTTATTTTAAATGAGAAGTTGAACTATGAAGTCCCTTTCAGTGGATGCACAATCAAGAACGCACGGTGAAGCACTGAAGTCCCTTGCAATTGTATCACTGCAGCATTCTGGGGTAAGAACAGGAAAATAAAAAAAACAAATTGAAAAATAACAGAACTCCAGTTTGCAGCTTTTTAAAAGCACAGCTTGTTACTGATTCAGCTGCTGGCAGAAGGCAAGAGGGAGCCAAAGAGTTAAGCAAGGAGGCACGGCAGTTGCTTCACAGCAGCGGTAATAAATCCTCCAATTACAATAGTATCCTTGTTGGTACATTAACTACTGGCTGGTATAATTATGCCAATAGAAATGCATCTCCCAAAGCAACGGTGTGAGTTCAAGCAGCCAGTGAGAAAGGGCACAGGAAAACCCAAAATTAACTCATGCAGACAAAAAGCAGAAAACATAAAGAGACAAAAGATGCAAAACTTGGGAATCAGGCCACCTTTCCAACTCGGGGCCTGAACTGCTTGCTTGCTGCAGGCTCCCTTGGTCATGCTCTCCCAGCCTACCCCACATGCTCAGTCAATGCTGTCCCTATGTTCCTTCCCTTTCAGAGTTTCCCTCTGCACAGCCTGCTCCTGCTCCACAGTGTGTCTTGGAAGGGGGACTTTCTGGCCAAAACTGCGCACCTAAGCCACATGGGACCTGCTAGCCAGATGGTGTGATCACAAGCCAGCATGGCCACCCCAAGCACATGTGGCAGCAATGCTCTCCTGCAGCCTACCAAGCCCCATACAGACCCACAGGGTCTGCAGAAGGCGCCCCATGCCCCACCAGCAGCCCTTTCCCTGTGTGTCCAGGCTGAAGGGGAACAGACATGCTCAGCCCCAGCTTTGGCTTGCTCCTGATACACCCAGGGGAACTACAGCTTTCTCAACTGCTCACGAGCACTTCAGCTCCAGGAGAAAGGATATTCCCCCTTCCCTTTCCCCCTGGGTTTATTCTGGACCTCCAGCCCTGCCAGCACAGCGCTGTTCAGAGATGCTTCCTCAAAATTTCTGGCCCCTGAGTGCAGTGTGGCTGGTGCTGGGTGCACACTCATACCTGCTGCAACTGTTCTGCTGTTCTCCATTGCTCCTGCCCTCAGCTAAAGCAGTTCAGGAGGCAGGGGAAAGCAGGCACCTGCTAACAAGCTCCTTCTCATCTCTCCACCCACCCTGTGCCAAAGAACTCCAAGGAACATCTGGTTATTAGGACAGCTAATTTAGATGGAGAAGTTCAAGTGACCTCAGTAAAACAAAAAAAAAAAGACAGGAGAAACCAGAGAGGTGGTGATAGGACAAGGCAGCACCCAGCAGTGACAGTCAGCGGACACAGCAAGCAAAAATTAGCTGGAACACTGGTGGAGCAAACCCTGACAACAGGGGCAGAGATGCTGGCGATACAGTGGTGCCCAAAGAGCACTGTGAACTAGGTGCACTATGGGGCAGGGAACGGGCCTCACATCTGCATCCATCTCCCAGCCACGGCAGGGAGGAAAAACTTTCCTCCCTTGCACACACACATGGTTCCTGCCATCGTGCTCTGCAAGGTAGATGCTCTCTGTAAGGAGGCGGAGTGTGCAAACCAGCCTGCAAGTCAAAAAAGGCATGAGGTAGTAGCAGAGATGACATTCAAAGGGACAGGGTTTTTCCCTTCCGTGCAGTGGGGAAACTCATGCTTCATCACAGCCTGCTCTGCTGCTCAACCCCTGACAAAACATGGTTCCTTGGTGGGTTCTGTGCCTGCGGCACACCCCATTCAGCAGGCTGGTGCTTCAGGGCGAGATCTAGGCACACTGTGGCACTGCTCCTGCAGCTCTGCTGAGGATGTCACTCACACCCTGGCCCACTGCCAACCATGGGACCCTGAAACAGCCCAGGGAAGACATTGGGGAGGGCAGCAGTGGGCTGCAGACCCCCACGCACCACACCAACCGCTCATCTCTGGAGGCAATAACCCCCGGCAGCAAGCCAAGGTGAGCCAGCTCACAAATCCTTCCTTCTCTGTCTCCCTCCCTCTTCTACAATCTCACCTTTGTGAGGATTTAGCTCTCCCACTGATCCCAGGCACCACCAGCAAGCTACTGCAGCTTAAGGCAAGCCTAAGCCAGTGAAAACACGAGGGCAGAGCACATCAGCAGGCACCCCTTGCACACAGAGTTAAGCTGATGCATTTTACTTAACAGCACTTGTGAGCTAAGAGCAGGGACACAGGTATTTGCTGTGGCTTAAACCACCATAGGGCAACCTGCTAAGCCACGCTTCCTGGAGCCTGCAGGACAGGCACAGAAAGCAAAAAACCTACCCTAGCAAACACAGAGCCAAGGAGCTGATGCAGCCTGGGCTCCCCTGAAGCTGTGCATCTGACGCTGTCTTAACGTTTTACACCTCCAAAGCTGAAGTTAAGAAATGCCAGAAAAGGGAAGCTTAAAGAATCTCCTTTTTTGCAATTTTACACAAGTCTTCTTTCATTCAACCTAGCACAGTGAGCAGACAGGCATTAACAGGGAGGCTCATGTAGTATCATTTCAAAACAATCAGAATGCATCTCAGGCCATACTCCCCTGGACTACAATTATGTTTGTGGTGCTTTATAGTCAGGTGAATCGCCCTTCTCAAAAATCAATTTTTAAGGAGGATTCTCATCTACTTCAGCTATATGAGTAAGACCAGGAGCAACACTCGAGATAAGAGTGCAAGAGCTGCTTTCAGAGATTAGTGCCCTAGCTTCAAGAGCTCAGCAGAGATCACGCAGGAGGTCAAGGCATGCACGTGGAAGCTGTTTTTCCTTCACATATGCAATAATGAAGGCTTTAGGACCTTGCAAGTGCCTTTTGGTCATCTGCCTTTGTGGACCTGACCTGTCCCCATTGCTGCAAAGCCCAGGACTATAGCTTCCAACAACTCCTTTGAGTTTAGCAGCTATGATTTACTTCCGCCTCTGGGGCCAGATGACACAGCCCAAGACATGCTTGGGAAACAGTTTTTGTCAGCAGCAGTATTTGAACTGAAGTCTAAAGACTCACAAACTGAGAATCTGAGTCCACCCCCTTCAAAACCCATCTTCCTGCAGAATACACAAGAATGGAGCATTTTAGTCCTCAGAAGCAAAGCACTGACAAACGCACAGAAATTAGGTTTCACTCTCTATTACAGCCTAAACTTCTGTTCAGGCCATGTCTGAGTCTTAAATTACTATGGGAAGACAAAATGAAAATGCTGATGCATAGACAGGGAAGGAGATCAGAATCACATCTTCTTCAGATGCAGATTACTGACATGGGGTGGAAAATAAGCAGATGAGAAAAAGGTTTGAAATCTAAGAACAAAAAATCCCCCATACAAACTAAGCTGGAATCTTTTCTTTCTCAATCAGTCCTGTTCAAAGCATGGAAATTGTTCCTAACGTATTATACAAACATGCATCTTCACTAGACACCAACCATCTACTGAGCCAAGAAGTCGGCATGATGAGAAGGGATTTCTGGGAGCTGGAATGAAAAATGTTAATTCTTTTTTACATTTCCAAGCTACTTTCCTCCAACAAGGTTTTGGCAGCTCAGAACTCTTACTCTGAAGCTGGCACTCTTGTGATGAATGAAAGGCACACTCTGGCTCTTGCAGGATGGAGTCCAAGTTCTCCAACCACGAGGACCACCTGCTCTCCTCCTGCACGAGAGACTGTGGAAAGCAGAATTAAGACAAATAATGCAAATTTAGTCAAACAACTGACAGACTTCTGCCATCTGATCAAGGTATCAGAGGGAAAACCAGGAACAGCCACTTTTGCAAATTTGTTTTCCTGATGAGTTTTTGCCTCTTGTGTACGTAGGTACAGTCATCTGTGCTCTTTAAGCTCTTCATTCTCCAGGCTTCCTCCTGTTCAGATGGTGGGGATTTGGGGGATAAGAAGGGAGGAGAAATGCTGTGCTTGGAAGAGCTTTTGAGACAGTGCAAATAGGTGTTCTCTCGCTCCAGTGTAGCCATCTGCTAGCTTGGAAAACCTGGTTTGGCACACGCAAATATGCAGCTGACTTTCTGCATGAGAGTGGTTGGCATCTTTCTATTGAAATCTTTTAATAAATGTATCTTTCTATTAATTGATCTGGGCATTTTAAAGCACACAGTACCCTTCCTTTCCTCCCCTTCTCTCATTCCACCTCTCTGGTTATCACCCCAATGACAGAATGCCACCATCAAGTTGCTCTCCCTGGAAAAGGGCACTGTCTGCAAGGCTTGAGCAGCATGCACGTGCACAACTACAGAAGGGAACATCACTTTTCCCTACAAACTGTGCTGTATTTGAAGGAGATGAGGAAGGTGACAGGGCATATTGAGGCAGTGGAAAGAGCTGTGAACAAGGATCGGTTGATGGAAATAACAACAGCTCTCCGTCATGAAGGTCTGCACTGCCTCGGCAAAGTGCATGAAGAAATCTTTTTGTTCATGACCTCTATGGTAGCAGCTCCTAATCCAGACAGGTGGGAAGGATTCACTTAACAGCTCCTGCCATACAAATTGTATTCCACATGCCTTTGGAATTGCCCTTGGACCATTTTTATGTGGAGGGGCTGTGATGACTATCCAGGTGAAGCCTTGTTCTCCTCTAGCAGTGAGTCCTCCATGCAGCCTCCACGAACTGACAGCAGTTAGCCACAGAGAAACCACCAGGTTGTCGCCCAAGACATGCTGAATGGCAGCATCATTTCAGAAAGAGATGGACACTTTCTCCAGCTTTACAGCCATTAGTCGTTTGCCCTGCTCCTCAGATTACCCTCAAAAGGCAAGCAGACCCATAGGAAGATGACTTGCTCATAGTCAGCAGCACTGACGCACACCACTGGTAGTTACAGTCAGAAAGGAAACACCCAAATACAGGTAGGTCTCCTAGGGCTCAGTGCTCCAAGTTTTAGGGGATACTCCAAATCCTTTGCAGGAACCAGTGGGCATTTAAAACTAAGTGTTCATAAAATAAATCTCACATTAAAATAAGAAGTTGGGTTTGATGTACCTATCATTAACTAAAAGGCACATACTGTATCAAAGTAGTGCTCTAAAAAACCTACTCAAAACAGTAAAGAAAATAAGTCATGAAATAAACTAGTAAATAGGAAGTTCTTGTGATGTCTCCAGTGCAGGATCAATACCACCATCTCCAGCAGAATCCAGCATTTTATTTACAGCACTTCCAGCCTTCTACTGGTGAAGTTTCTGAGTGAGAACCAAACACAGCTGACACAGTGCTGTCCCCAGGTCTCCAGAAGTTCCAGCTTTCCCATTCAGTGCCTGTTTCACCATTGCATCTGAGTGCAAAAGGCTCTTCCCGGCTGCTATTCACTGCCCTGTATGTAAACAGCAAAATGACCAGCATGAAGCACTTCACTTGTGCTACTACTGCGTCTCAGGAATGTCACCAGATGAGGCAGGCTTTGGAGTTTAACAGGCTGAGACACTGGGAGAGGCATACCCAGGAACAGCAGCAGATAGATACTCTGCTGATTGCTCTCTGCTCAGCAGATTGAGGAAAGCACAGCGTAATGGAAGCAACACCAACTCACAGCAGCCTGAAAAACTCTTGAGCAGAAAAGAGAAAGGGAAACTCTTCTCAGCAGTTACAAGAAGAAAGAATCTCTCAATGTCTTGGCCTCCTATGAAAGAAACCCCAAAAGATAATGTTTCCAGGACTGCTGAAAGACAGGAGTCTTAAGGATGGGATTCTCAGCACAGAAAGGTCTTTGGACAGTACCTTCTTCCATCTTAATGCTGGCTGGCAGGCATTCTCAGGTTGACCTCTTGGTACAGATATTCAGGCTTCCAGAGGAGACAACACCACCTGACAGTGCAGGTGTTTGTGCCTGTCTCCACCTAACTTTAACAAGTGGCTATTGCTTCAAAAGCAGCTAAAGACTTCAAACACACACTGAGAGATGGACAGCAGTCTCCGAGTAAGTTTCACAGGTTTCATGAACTAGCTGGAGAACTAGAGGAGATACGCACCACACACAGCATTTCTTTGTGGGGAACAATGCAATGTTCAGTCAACCCTTAGACACCAAAGAAGTCATCCAGAAGACAACCATGGGGATACCAGAATCAAGGAAACACGATTGCATTATACTTAAGAGTTCAACCATGAAGCAAAACCCACAGGAAACCAAGCTTCACTAGTTCCTCTGCTTACATTTGTTCTTTCTTTTACGAAAGAAAACTTCTCCAAACTCAGCACATTAGTATCAGCATGCTATCCCTTCCAAAACAGGGCACCCACTCATCCATTCAAACAGAAAACACACCAAAAGTAGATTCGGAAGCCTTGTTCTGCAGCACAGCTAGGACATGTCCTTCTTTCCTCCTCGCCCACCATTGTTTTCCTCCCTGTAACCTAGACATTGGGAAAGTTTTAAAGGCTCTTGTATTTTACATCACAGCTAAATTCCTGTAAACATGACCTTCACAAAGGAAGAGCTTTAGCCTGTTCCTTTTTCTGTTACATTAAAATGGCAAGAAAGACTTTTTTTTCCCCAGTTAATTATTCTGTCTTTCTTCCAAACCCCTTGCTTGAGCACATTAGGTATTCAGGTCTCCTGTGCCCTGGCAGACTCAAGGGTGACTGAAGAACTAGTGGAATCACGACAGCACAGAAGAGAGCGGTGGATCAATAAGAAACTGACTGAAGCTCCTTTCCCTTATAGCCTGTGAGTCCTGGCTTGTTCCTATTAAAAGGTACAGTTGGGAGAAAACTTCCTTGGGAAAGACCTGCTACCTGCAGCCCATTGGCAGAGATGGAAGAAGACTCTGTGCCCGTACCTGAGGCTTCAAACAGCTTTTCTAGGCAGGTTCTTCTGAATGTAAGCAAAACGCATTATACAGCAACACTGCACACTACTCTCCCCAAATAAATAAGCAAGGAAGTAATTAAAAAAAGAGAAAAATAAACACCCTTGTTTAAGAAAAATGTTCATTCTTCTAGGCATCACTGAAAAAAAAACAACCCAACATAAAAGAGACAGAAAGCCATTTCCCCTTAAAATTCATTCTGAGTTTGAGTACTCGATCATCCTCAGACATTCTGGACCTATGAAGGACTGGCTTATGCCACAAAAATCCATGCAAAGTATTTCAGTTAAACTAAGACAGCCTGTTATACTTCCTGCTAAAAGGGTTTTGCAGCAGACTTTAATACGTCCAGTTTACTTTGATAATTTGCAGAATTTACGGGTGTCTTCAGGGGCGAGGGGGGAAAATAAGGCTGTGGAAAAAACACAAAGGCTAAATACAAAGCCCACTACCTCACCTGCTGCAAGTGAAAAGCCAATTCCTTTCATGTCACCAATGCAAATTCAACCCCCAAGAGTGCCCAAAACCAATACGAGAACAACGTAAAGATTAAGGTCCTAGAAGGCTGACAAATGCTTCTCCTTTATCCATAGAGCTGCTGAGGTACACACCACCATGCTGAGCACACTGAGAGCACAGCCTTTTACTGGCCTCAGTTAAGTCTGATACAGAAGCCCCTTCCCATGGCCTGTGAGATGTTTACACCCTGGAAACACAGGCTGAGAGTGAGGAAAACGCAGCCACATCCCTGACCAATGTACCATGCTCATCCTGAGAGCAGCAGCGGAGGCTGGTGGGGATGCATGTGCAGCCTGACAGGGCTTAACAGTGACAATTGGCTTGCTGAGTTTCATCCCCACCAGTCTCCTACTTCCTTTTTATTTTTATTTTAAGCTGTGGTCAATTAGGTCTCTGTGAGTCAACCTTTTTTCTTTAAGGAAGTCAAATATCTGCTTTCCACCTCTAATGCCCACAACGACTGCTATGGTCTTACCCTGGCCACTGATTAATACACTGTCCAGATAGGTTTTTGTGACAGGACTTTCCATTAAACTATGCAGCATCATCTCCCTCCTGAAAACATTATCTCCATGGAGAGGCTGAGACACGCAGCCCCATCCATGCAGGCACAGTGTGGATGGCAGCAAGGCTGTCCCTGCTGAGAGTCAGGTGCACCAGAAATTCTTTCACTGGGAGAGGAGGAATGGCAAGGTCAGTGAACTCAGACCCTTCCCCATTTTGTTATCCACGCTACTCATTCAGTCAGTCACCACTAAAGAGGCCAGGCAGGCTTGGAGCAACCATATTCTTCTACCTGTCTGTCTATGTGTTAGGCCTAACCACCCACAAATGCAAGCAACATCACACCTCTCCAGAGCATCATCTGATGTCCTCATCTGTCATAGCTACATCTCACCAAGGCAAGAAATTCCCCACTGTGCCAAAGACTTAACTAGTAACAAAAGAGTGACCATGTTACAAATCCCCTCAGTAGCCCAGGGGAGGTTAGCTGCTCCTCAGCAAGCAGGGTACCGCATCCCCTCTTTCCCAAAACCCTCCATCACCTCCATGGGGACATAGCAAAAAAAGACCAAACCATGACAAACAGACCTCCATAGCCAAACACGTTTGGTGGAGAATGGCAACATTTTCCCAAGGTAAAATCCGAGTCCCCTTCCTTCACTGACTGTCAGGGAGCTCTTTGTTAGCTGTGCAACCCCAGGCAAGCACTGAACTCCTGCCTCTGCAGCCTCCCCACAGCCGGAGCGAAAGCCAGTGGTGTCCTGGGAGACACTGTGCTTACTGTTGGCAGCAGAGCTCCTGATTTATAGCCCCCAGGAAGGAAAGGCTGGACCACAACCGGCAGCTGGGAGACCCGCAGGAGAACACTATCAGCTTTACATGCTCAGGAAACTGCACTTCACTGAAGAAATAACTGCAAACTTTGAGCTTTGATTGTTTTTACAAAGCCCCCAGTACCCATCACGTTATTAGAGGAGATTACGGAGTGTCTCTGCTGACATGCTCAACAGCACACACCTGCGAAAACCTGTCATTTTCCTTCTAAATATTTCCCTTCAAATTTTTGTTTTAATTTTCATTGTTTCTTTGCACACTCCTCATTTACCTTCAGACTCAGCCATTTACATTTTCATAAGAGGCTTCAATGTCTACCCCCCCTTTTTTCTTCAAAGATCCTCTTCTTGGTTCCCCCCAGCCTAATTGTTGTTACTATTTTTAACCTTACATAGTTTCTTTTGCTTTCTTCTCCTTGCTCACGTCTTCCCCCTCCATACTAAGTCCCTTTCATCCCTCACCTCCCTCTTGCCCCCAGCCAAGCATCCAAATGCATGCAGAGCAAGTGTAACCAAGCATAACTATGAAAGAGATCATCCAATTTCAGCAAAATGCTTGCCCCTACCTATTCAAATATCTGACTTGTAATTACTAAGTCCAAGAAGCTAACAACATTTTTAATTCCACAGTGCTCTGCGGGTCTTTAATAAACCTCAGCCTCCACGTCAATGGCAGCCAGGGCTGAGCCGTTTCCTATGCATGACAGCAGATTTGCTCCAAGGTAAGTGAGAGGGACGCCTGAGCCAAGAGCTTGAATTCATAAGCAAGGAGATTTCATCCCCCAGTTTATTGAAATTCAATGCCTCCTTCTCACCTTCCACTTTGTTATGTTAAACTCTTCTGGCTGGCCTAAAATTTCCAGTCCACGGTGAAAGTAGGAGAGCAGTAGCACTCCCATCAAAAACTCATTAAATCTGTGACGCTGTGTGCTGCAGCACGACCTGCCTGAACAGGGACTGGCACCGATTCCCAAGGCAGGTAGATATGGGGTACACAAAGAACTGTCGTGGTTTAAACCCAGCCAGTAACTCAGAACTATGCAGCTGCTCGCTCCCCCACTTCTTCCTCCCCCCGGCTCTCAGAGGGATGGGGAGGAGATCAAAAGAATGTAACTCCCATGGGCTGAGATAAGAACAGCCCAGTAACAAAGGTATAACACAAGCCACTACTGCTACCACCAATAATAATAATGGTAAGGAAAATAACAAGGAAAGAGAATACAATTGCTCACCACCCACCGACCAATACCCAGCCTGACCTGAGCAGCAATCTAGATCTCACATATAAAGATGGTAATTGTCTGCCATAGCATACAACTCATGACAATACCAGATAATGCACCATAATTTAATTATTAGTAATTTAAACACTTTCTGAAAGAGTTTTAAACACATTACTTCTGATTCAGGATATCCACAGGCAGTGTGGGAAGAAATGCTTAAGCAGTCTGTTAGGTTCCACTCATACTCCATTTAAGAACTGTTTAATTCCAGAGCAATGCTCTGGATACTGAAACACGGTCAGTAGCAGGTTTACCAATAGCAGGCCAGCCTCAGTGCCAGGGGATAGCAGGCGATAGCCACATCTGCACCAGCTGATAAGAAGGGCTGTAGGGGCTCCTCTGGCCTTAAGATGGGGGGGAGCCCACCATGGTTTTGAATGCCTTGCACATACCACTCATGGGGCTCTTCTGTTACATACAACCTTGCTATCCTCCAAAGAGTGCAAGCAGCCATTCCACCCCTGGGGGTAGGGAGGAGGAGAGGATGCTGTCCCCTGCTGGCAAGGTACAGCTCTGACCAGATATCCACCTTTGGAAGAGCTGTGCCTGGGATGCCAGCTCTCCTGGCTCAACTCCCCAGAGCCCTGTCACGCACTGATGTCTGAGAGGAAGATCAAACCCACACAGTGCCTTAGGACAAGCACATGCAGGAGCTGCCAGCCCCTTTCTCTGCTCCTCCTGGCCAAAAATGCAAAGGCACAAAGAGGGTACAGTGAGGATATGGACAAGGAAACCACATATGGCACACAACAGAGGGTCATACTGTACCTTGCAAATGTTTCATTGAAAGCAGTCCCTCATGAAAGGAAGTAAACAGCATCTTTCTTTTCCAACATAGGGGAAAACATGCAAAAACTAAATCATACATGCCCCTGAATAGGGGAGTAAGAGCCCATGCTACAAATGCCCAACAAGGAGTATGACAGTGTTTGCAGAGTGGAATAGGGCCGTACCATGAAGCAATCTTACTCCCCATGCCATAAAATCATAGAACAGTTGGGGTTGGAAAGGACCTTAAGAACATCCAGTTCCAACCCCCTGCCATGGGCAGGGACACCTCATCATGTCACCCAAGGGTCTGCTCAACCTGGCCTTGAACACTGCCTGGGATGGAGCATTCACAACTTCTTTGGGCAATCTGTTCCAGTGCCTCACCACTCTCACAGTAAAGAACTCCTTCCTTATATCCAATCTGAACTTTCCCCGTATAAGCTTAAACCCCTTGTCCTACCACTACATCTCCCTGTTTCTTCTACAAGAGACAGGAGGCTACTGCAAATGGCAGTCAAAACTTCACTTCCTGCCAACATGGATGCGCAAACCTGGCTGAAAAAACAACCCAAAAGGTATCTGTTTTTATCAATACTTTAATTCCCACATAGTCACCTACGGTTTAAATCGGCTGCTTACACCCACCTCACTCACGGAGATGCTCTCAGTAACTTGGAAAGCCCTGGGTGAAGATTTGCTAGAGCAAACCTACCACTCCCTTCCAGGTATCGCTGCTGGAAGGGGCCCCTGCCTGTCTGGAACACACTCATGCACCACCAGCAAGTGCGTCAGAGGGTGCTCACCGTCAGCATCCTGCAGGAAAAGCAGGTCTCGCTGGTACAACCAGCCCCACAGCAACCAGCTGAAAGCCCCACAGAGGGAAAGTTATTGAAAAACCCCAAATTCCACAGCTTTCCCACAGAGCAGACCTCAAACCAGCCTCTTGCTGGGAGGGAGGAAATAACTAAATAAAGTAAAATACACTTGTGTGTGGGTTCATGCAATTTTAATCAAACTAATGTCTGCAAAAAGGGGGGTAGAGGGGTGGGGGCAGTGAGGGATTACAGTGCCACTTGTTCAAAGTGCTCCCATTTATTCCACATCTGCGATCCCTCTGAGCTCCCAACAGCAGTGAGGAGCACAAGACATACAAGTGCGTCTCCGTTTTAGTCACCGTCTGCTGCTGATGTCAGTGCGAGAGCACCCCAGGGATCCATGCCTCGGTGCTGTGCCAACTAATTATACACCAACAAAATCACCTGGAGGATTTGCCTTCCATCAGGGCTGTCAGGATCACAAATCACAAAGAGAGGGAACCGAGCAATAAAGCTAATGGTTAACTAACTGGGGGGGGAGTTGGAAGACCAGACCTACTTCCCTCAAGAAGGAAAAGAGATAATGCATGGGGGTACAGACACAGAGCACCCTGAGCTCTACTAGGAATGGTCTTAAGCTGCAGCAGCAAGGGTGCTGGAAGAGGGGAAGGGAACAGCATGACAATGAGGTGGCAGAGGAATGATGAAAGAGCAATTGCTCGGATTACCAGAAGGAGACAGCAGCAATATGGAAAACTGGCCTGAAAAGTTTTGGGGGCTCTTTCCTGCAAGTTTTGGGCAAAGAGCTGGAGCTGCAAGAGAGGGAGAGAAGCTGGCAGCTCACTGGAGTATAGTGATGTTTGTGCCAGTCGTGTCAACGCCTGGCGTGTTTCAGAGGCGAAGGAGAGAAGCTCATGGCAGGAGCAGCTCTGCAAGCCCCTGTCCCTGTCTTTGACCTGGCCTGCTGGTAAGCTGGCAATACTGATGCCCACTGGCCTCCAAGGAACATCGAACACCTAATAACTGTTTGGGGAGTGGTCTGTTCACTACAATACCTCCCTCAGAGATACTTCAGAACAAGCAACCACAGGGAGAGGCAGAGGCAAGAGCGTGGCTCAGGAGCTGGTTCCTGCAGGGGCTCAGGTATTAACCTGCCCTGGGACCTGGCCACAGCTCCCAGGGAGGGATTAGAGCCAGCAAAATGAGAATTCCAAACACACATCCGGCAAGCCCATGTGTGATCCCCGCAGTGGCAAATAATCAGGTGCCAAGAAGGAGATTAACCCTGTGGGGTTGAACAAAACAAAGGCATAAGAGCTGGTCTGTTTAAGAAGCTGCTGCTTCTCCCAGATGAAAGCAAATCTGACCAGCAGGAATGAGGACAGTGCCTGCGCGAGAAATACTGATTGCTAGGGAATAGAAGCCTCTGATTTTATGCAGATCCACAAGAAGCATCACACAGACTCCTGCAATAGCTATTATGGCAGAAGTGGTGAGCCAGGTAGGCTCCTATGCAGGTCGTACCATGGGATGCATTGCTTTAGAGTTTATTTTAGCTGATGGTGAGCAGGCCACAGGTCCCCAGGCACTAGTCCTGCTCTGCTGGCTGCCAGACCTACAGCAGGCAGCATACAGTGCCCTTGGGCATCAACTGCCATACCCTGACAAATGACAAACCTTGCTCAGGGCCAAAGAGACACAGGCTACTGACGGTGCAGAAGGGCTATGGGGATGTCCTTTGCAGGTCAAACCTGATTATCCTGGGGGACACATACACTGGTCAGGACACAGCTCCTCCATCTCTGCAGGTGCAGTCACCCCTCCACCAGCTTGGCTGGTGTATGCTTGCCCAGGGGACCACCTACTCAAAGCTGAGATGGAGTATCACCCAGCACACAACAATAGGTTGCTCCTCATTTGCAGACAGCAGCAGCCAGTGCCTGTTTTGGAAGGAGGCTCTTCTGGCAGCCTAATAACTGCATGAGACTTTCACATGCTCCCTACTCAACAGCTAGATGTATATCATGACAGGCTACAAAAGACACATCCCTAACACTCATGCTGCTGCAGCAGAAACACGATTCTCAATCAAGCAGCCTCCAGCAATACCACCTTGGGCTGTGATCTTGTCAGGTTTCATAAGCTTAATCAGGCTCTGCTCTGGCTGGTGTACAGGGGTTTCACTGTCAGGCTGGCTGTCCTGCTGCCCCAGACAGCACTCCCTGGACACTCAACAGCAGCACTACATCCTAGCAGTCAACAGGAGGATCTGCATTTTGGTCTTGACAACTTTAATCAGCAGATAGTGAAGGACAGGATGGGTGGCCCCTTGGGCATCAGCTCAGTGGACTAGTGAGAGGACTGGGACTGTGGTGGCTGTCTCAAACTCCTTAGACTTTAGCAGTGATGGAAAACACCTTAACAAGCCTTTCAGGGACAGGTCCAAGGAGCAGAAGGTCTTGAAGAGGACCCTGGGACACATGTCATCTAAACCATCTTATTAGTGGAAACTGTCCACAGTTATCCAGCTTCATTTACTCCACCAGAGCATCCTGTGGCTTGAACACAGAAGATGACAAGTCCATCTTCTCAAAGCAATGGTCTGCAAAAGGGCTTCCTCCAGAAATGCATCCCACTGCTGCCACAGAGCAGCTCAGCACTCATTCAGGACCTTGAGCCAGCACTGCGCTTATCTACAGCTCTGGCTAAGCCTGACACAATGGACATGATGATCAAAAGCCACTGCACTGCCTCCCAGCCCAGCCCACCTCCGGTGCCCTGGTTCCTTCTCTCTTCTTCCCTCCATCCACATCACACCCTCAGCAGGAGCCTGTCCAAACAGATGAGATCTAAGGAAATCAGCGTCTCTGAGTACAGGCACAAAGCACACAGGCTCTGGCCACAGACACAAGGGAGTTGAAACAACCTGAGAGTGCTGGGTGCCAGCATCTCATTCCCCACCACTCACCAATCCCTTATGACTCACAAAGTCACTTCAAAAAGAGTTCCTCAAAGCATCATCACTGCCTCTGACTTCCCAGTCACAGGGGAAGAGGAAGAAAGGGTAGGAGGCGGAAACACAAAGGTAATTACTGCATCCTGACAGCCCTGGTGGAAGACAGCACTGAAACCCCCTTTGCTGCTTGACAGTCAAGAGCTTGAAACAGCATCTAGGGCACATGAAGCATGTATGGAAAGGGTGGGGGAAGAGTTCCACATGGCTCCTGCAGAAGGAGGGCAGCTGGAGAAGAAGGGACCCATATCTCTGGCAGTCTTGGGGCCTTTTGCCGTTGCAGGAGGCGGCAAGGATGCTCCCTCCACCTCAGCCACAGTCCCTCACCGGTCATCTACACATCCTGCTGTCCCTGCTCCAGTGCTTCCAGGATTCCACCCTGCCATCCACACTACTGTTCTTCACAACACAAAAACTGTCATCCAGACTTCCACATTCCCTCCTTTTCTTGCCTGCCCAGTGCTGTTGCTGCTGCTTTCCTTCCTGCTTCCTTTTCAGATCTCTCTTTTTTCCTTCCACTTTTCCTTGTTTTTAATTCTCTCACCGTCAGTCTCCCTCAGCCTATTCACTGTCCACCTTTCTTATCTCTATTTGCTCACCTTCACATAGCCCAGTCCAGCTCTGGGATCTCTACAACCTTCCCTTTCTCCAGCAAGGGCAGGAGCCCCTTGATTCCCCTTGACCATACTGCAGCCAAAGGGCTCCACCTTTGGCTCAGCTTACCCTGCACCTCAGGACACAGCTTGGAGGCAGGATCCTTTCATGCAAGGGGGAAACATCCCTGTAGCCATAATAGTGCACCTCTGTGCTGTTCCAGAGTGGCTGCCCCTGCAGTCAGAGCTCCTCTGAGGCACAAAGTCTCTCCAAATGAATGGCTCATGACTTTGCCAACCCCACCTCTCCATCAGCTTTCCCTTCCCTGTTGGTCAGCATTACTGTGCCAGCGCTCCTGCCTTCTAGTCACAGTGCCATGTGGACCATCCATCACATGCAGTTTTGCAAGGAGTCCTAACTGTGGACAGGTGGCATCAGTACACCTGAGAGAGCTCAAAGGTGACACCAGACTGCTGGAGTGCCTGTGGTCATCTGTGGAATGCTGATGCAACACTTCAGAGGACATGGCTCAAAAGAGCCTAACATAAGCCCTCCAATAAGTAGCCTGCTGCTCTGGGACCTCTTTGTTCCCATGCAACAGCATAATGCTGTAAAAAACTGGTCTCTCTAAACCTTCTCACCCTCAGTAAGTCTGGCATTAGGAGTCACAGTTGTGAAATGCTTTTGGTAAGGAACAGCTTTATGAAAATCTTGGTTTCTTGAACAGGCAGCTAAAAGTGAAGAATGAGAGGGTCTGAGAAAGTTAAGTGCTCAAAGCACTCCAAGCCCAGCACAGAGGCATCCCTGTCTGGAAAATGCTGCCTGCCATGACACACTGCCTAAGGCAGACATTGCCTAGCTACATTTCTTTGCAGAGCCCGAAGTTACCATTTTAACTAGTACTCAGTAAGGAAAAAAGGGCACAGTATGTTGAAACACATTGTCAAAAACCAGAGCAGGGACATTGAAGGGCATCCAGTCCATTAGTACTAACTCAGCCAACAGCTATCCCCTAAGGCAGAGGCTCATTCAGATATTAAATGGGGAACAGAGCAGCAGCACCTCATGCCTCCATAATGCCAGACGGTAAAATCATGCTGTCTTCCGCATTCAAAAGCACCTTTGTTCAAGTTAGTTCTGGCTTTGCTCTTCTTTGTAGGCTCTTTAAAAATGTCTCTTGATGGCAAGGGCAAGTGAGGCGGCTAATCTCATTCCATTAGCATCCTCTGAAATACTCCAAGGACTACGGACACTGTCGGGGTGCAGGTGGCCAGAAGGCAGCTCTTACTAACCCAGCAGGACTTCAGGCTGTGCGCACACACATCCAGCCCCAGAGTCCTCTGCTATCAATAAAGCCTGCTAGAGGAAGGCAGAAGAAACAGCCTGCACATGACCCAAAAGGAGACTCTTCCCATACAGACAAAAGTCACCACTGCTGCTCTTTCTCAGACAGTGGCATGATGTCCTGGGTTCAGCAGCAGCAGCCATTACTTTTTCTCCTTCATAGTAGCTGGTGCAATGCTGTGTTTCTGACTTTT
>JASSUY010027732.1:0-36615 GCA_032466535.1 Forpus xanthops | reverse complement strand
GGGTTGGACAGAGCCTTGGGTGACATGGTTTAGTGGGAGGTGTCCCTGCCCATAGCAGGGGGGTTGGAACTAGATGAACTTAAGGTTCTTTCCAACTTTAACTATTCTATGATTCCATGTTGGTCTTAAGGAGAGTAGAAGATATTTCATGAAATGCATTGAACAGAATTGAAAGGATAAAAATCACGCAATCAGTTCTGGTCACTAGATAATTGAGAATGTAATTGTCTATCTACAGATGTCTCAACTGGACCTTCAGCTAATGGAGCACCCAACATAATGATGAACGGGGACATTCCTAAACCAACTCTAATTCCAAACGGAATGCCAAATACTGTAGTGCCATGTGGAACAGAGCATAACCTTACCAACTGGACTCTCAATGGTCACGTGCCCTTGCTTTCTGATAGTCCATGTACAGGGTATATCATTGCAGTCCACAGAAAAATGGTTAGTAGCTATTGGTTAGTAAACGGTTAGTAGCTAATTTCATTTGTTTTGAATTGGTGGCATAACACACTTTGAAGGAAAGCCATTGAGGCTTTTTCTTAATGCCCATATGATGAATTAATCCTCATTTCTTAAGAAGAAAGAGCTTGAATGCGTTTCCCTCGTAAGTGAGCACCCAGTTCTGTGGAAACACAACTCTTGTGAATTTAAGTCGTAATGGCTAATGTTGGTGTATTTTTCTTCCCTGAGTACTGGCATGCTTCCCAGTTCTTTAATGCCGAGATGTATATTTGGGCATTCGCTGACTCCCTGATGAAATGTTCCAGACTCTTTGAGGAGAAAAACTTCTAATTAAAGGAGCTGCTAGGAAAGCATTTCTTATCCATTATGTGGAAGTCTTTATTTCTTACATGGAAACAGTGTGAAGATATATAGTACATTCCTGTGTCATTCTCTTGGCATGAACTACTCTTTATGAAAGCATCTTGTAAAGTTGAGCTCTAAATGTCAAAACTAGATGACTGAACACCTCAGGTAGCCACACGTCAAGTGTGCACTGTGCCCACACTTGAAATTCTAATGTTTAGAGCCTGGTGGATATTGCCCAGGAGGCCTTTAACTTTCCTTTTCACTGTGTGTTTGTATGAGGTTTCTTTGCTTTATTCGCTCGAGTACTGGCTGCTAACTGCTGTATCACTGTTACCTTGATTCAGATTTTGCAGACTCTCACAGGTGATTGGTATAAGACTTCTGAGCCATTACAAACTGCTAAATATGCAACTTAAAAACTAGGAAAAGTTCTTTGTGGAAGCTATTCCAGGAATCCATACTTGTCATTGTCAAAATCTTACCAAAGCGAAGGGTTAGTTGTGTAAATTTTATGCAGGGCAGTAGCTGTTGGCTGTACCTGTGTCATTAAGTCAGTGTATTAAATCTTTCTTATAAATGGGAGATGTAGCATGAAGGTTAGTTTGTCTGCTTGGAATAAGTTCTGTACAGGTGTCTGCTTGTCATTTTGGGACAGGTATTAGCATCATGAGGTGCATGTCTGCATTGCAATATGACCATGGAGTAGGAAAAGTAAGAAATAAACATCATAAAAAATATGATGCGTGGTTGAAATGCAGATTTATGTTTGTGTTTTAATGCCTAAAGAACATTGTCATAGTATCATAAAACAGAAAAAGGTTTTCAAGTCAGTGTGCAAAATTTGCAGTAATCATACTGGGAAATAATGGTTGGCATAAAGTGCTTTTAATAGAATTTATGGTTTATTTTAATTGCCAAAGCCTGAACTAAGTAATATGGTCAGCATCCTCGTAATGATGGTAACATGAGTTCATGCATACTTACATCTGAGTCATTCTTTTATTCCACATAATGCAGATGCGGACAGAATTGTATTTTCTTTCATCTCAGAAGAATCGTCCCAGTCTCTTTGGTATGCCACTGATTGTTCCTTGTACAGTTCATACACGGAAGAGAGACCTCTATGATGCTGTGTGGATTCAGGTTTCCAGGCTTGCCAGCCCTCTCCCGCCTCAGGAAGCCAGTAATCATGCACAAGACTGGTAAGTTTGGCATCTCAGTCTTTGCCTTGGATGACATAATACAGTGGCTTGGACTTGCTCACAAGGTGTAGAACTATATTCAGCTTCATCTTTGTTAGTTTTGACTACTTATAATAATGGCAAACGTTATAAATAACTTCTAATCCTTTGAATTGCATTTGCAGTTAAATGTAGTATAACCTGTGGCTGCACGCAAGAGCTGGCTTTACACAAATTGGTTGATGTGTTCTCATCCACTGACTGATAATTAATTCTATCTGACAAATTTAGACAATATAAAGACAAGCTTCATTAATACAAATTATAATTGGGGGGCTGGTAAAGTAAACATAGCAAGTGCAGTGAAGGAAGGTGCTTGGCAGTCTGAATTGAGTGCTCATATTTCAATGTTGTGTTCTCTTCTGTTTCAGTGATGATAGCATGGGGTACCAGTATCCATTCACCCTCAGGGTAGTTCAAAAGGATGGAAATTCTTGTGCTTGGTGTCCTTGGTACAGGTAAATTGTCCTTTTTAGATTAAAGAAAGGGGATCACTCCAGCAGAAGGGTGATTTATGGCAATGGATTTGCAGTACATATCAGAGGTGATATGAAACAGCAAGAATCTGGAATCTAATTTAACCGAAGCTCACATGGCAGTAGCTTTTTATGACTCGGAGAGCTGAAAGCTCTGCTGACACAGAAACTTTAAGTTAGGAGAGAGACATGGGATTATCCAGAACTCTTAACCCTTTGCAATACTCTGTGTGCATGTGTCTATATATGCGGGCACATATGTGTACATATTCGGAAGATTTGTGGGCATTTCATACAAACCCAAACTTTAGATGCAAATCATGTACCCATCTACCTTTTGTCCATTTTCAGATGGCACTAGTTCCTTTGCCATGTGAAGAGTAGGAGCTAAACTGGGTGATAAGAAATCCACTCTAGAAGCAGGCTTGGAATTTTCCCTAAATAAAAACATACTAATGAAAATTCCAGATGCTTGGTGGGAAGTGTTCTGACCATGTACTCACAGCTTTACATTAGCTATCATGCTGTAAAGTCCCTGTGGTTCTTTTGTGTCATAGGTAAGTTTTACCAGCATTACACACAGGTTGACAGCGTCCATTTCTCATCTGTATTAACATTTTGCAGTGAAATAGCAAACTGACACTCATTATTTTATAGAAATGCCTCTCTTTTACACTGAAAGCAAGGCTTGAGACTTTGATGATAGAATAAGGAGCAAAATTAGAGTGTGAAGTAAAGTAAAACCTGCAGTATATAAACTGTCCAATAACTGTTGAACTCTACTGATTTAGATTTTGCCGTGGCTGTAAAATTGAGTGCACAGAAGATAGAGCTTGTGTTGGGAATGCTTATATTGCTGTAGACTGGGATCCAACAGCGCTCCATCTGCGCTACCAGACGTCGCAAGAACGGGTAAAGCTGCCATGTAAACCCTTTACTTTTGTTCATAGCTCTGAGGCACAACCCATTTCACCATTTCTGGTTTTGTTTCATTTGGTGCTCCTTTTGTCTGTGTTTTATTAAAGTGAAGTCAGTAAACACAATATATTCTGGGTAAATTAGTGTCTTAATGTTAGACCTCTTATGTGACCATGATGTGGAAGAGCAGCTTTTAAGAAACCCCAACAATGTATTTTCTATCTGTTGTGAGTTACTTCTGATCTAGCTTCCATGATATGTTACAAAGTAGGCTAATTTGATACTTTTTTCTAAGTACACCAGTGCTATGAACCACTTATGCATGTGAGTAAACCTGTTTCCTTTTTGAGTCAACAGAGCATATCTAAAAGTAAGCCTGTAGCAGAAATATAGAATAGATGTTCAAACTTGTGAGTTGAATCTATAAACTTGTCCTTCGTGGATAATTTTGTGATTAGAAGCCAATGTGGTATTTGTATGTCTGCCTCTTCTTAATTGAAATAAAATGTCTGCTAAAACTCAGGGCATGTAGTTTTTATCTTTAATCTTAAATAACTATTTGATGTTATTTTTATGATACTGTGAGTAGAGCCTTCCTCTGAGCAGTTTGTACGTGTTTCCAAGTCAGATACAGTTTTATCTCACTTTAGATTGTAGAAGAACATGAAAGTGTTGAACAAAGCCGACGAGCTCAAGCAGAGCCCATCAATCTGGATAGCTGTCTTAGAGCTTTCACCAGTGAGGAGGAACTGGGGGAGGATGAGATGTACTACTGTTCCAAATGCAAGACCCATTGTTTGGCCACCAAAAAACTGGACCTCTGGAGACTTCCCCCTATTTTGGTATGATCTTGTGTAATTTTCCTCTACAGCAACCAAACCAAAGTGCATTGACCACAAATTGCTCCATATGTCCCCTTGCTCTTAAGAAAAAGCCCTGCTTTTGTTCCCAGTCTCATGAAGGGCATTGACTTTGCATCATGCAGTTCTGTAATGCAGGCAAATAAAATGAACCTCAAATCCTTTTGAATCTTTTTAGCTGATAGATTGCAGGAAATGGTGTTGTTTTGCGTTCAGTGTCATCTGTTCTAACACCGAATTCATGCTAAGGCAGTGTTTCCAGTAACACGATCTTCTTTCTACTTGTGTAAGCCTTGCAGTTGTTGCTTTTCAGATTTGATGGGTTACTCAGAATCCACAGTGCTGATGACTGAAACAAATCAACCTTTTTCGTCATTTCCCCATGAAAATAGGAGTTCCTTATTTTACTCCTGGATCCCAAAATGCATAATGTCACACGCAGCAATGCTTCCTGGGTTTTATTAGCACATGATGAAATTTATGTTTTGTAAAAGCACTGGTTTTAAACGGTGGAATTACTCACTGTGACGCAATTGTCCTCTTTAATGTTCTCTAATGTGTTTCTCTTTAGATCATTCATCTGAAAAGATTTCAGTTTGTAAATGGCCGCTGGATAAAGTCTCAGAAAATTGTTAAATTCCCTAGAGAAAGCTTTGACCCAAGTGCCTTTTTGGTACAAAGGGATCCAAGTCATTTTCAAAGGAAGCAGCTAACTCTCCAGGTTGACCGCCTTCCAGAATCACGGACTCACCAGGGGGAGGCCAAGAAAACAGATGTGCCGATCACTTACACACCAGGAGAAGGAGATGTACTGAACAGAAGTCCATCCTCCCTTAACACTACTGTCTTGAATAATATCAAAGGTAAGTAATAATTAGGGAGAATGCCAGTCAGTACTGATATCTGGGGAGGAGGAATTCTATTATGAACGACATTTTAATGTTTCTTTAGCCAAAGCACTATACTTTACTTTGAAACACTCATTTCTGTTGGGTTTTTCCCTGGAAATTTAGTCACAACAGATATTCAGCCTGGCTGCTTTTGTAAGTGGTGAGAAATGTGCTCCTTAAAAGAGTTAGAGTTTATAGGTGTATGTGTGTGTAAGGATAATTTTACTTTTATATATTACTCAGTTATAGTGAAGCAGTATTTTTCAATGTTTGGTTATTAAAAAAAAAACAAACACTCCAAAAAAAATCTACCTTATCTTAGTAGTTTGCATGTTTTCTGTTTTAGCATCTCCATCCTTGGGGAGGAAAAGTGGAACCAGCTGTCCTTCAAGTAAAAACAGTAGCCCAAATAGTAGCCCAAGGACTTTAGGAAGGGGTAAAGGGCGTCTGCGGCTGCCACAACTGGGTAAAAACAAACTGTCAAGTAGCAAAGAAAATCTGGATGCAAGTAAAGAGAACGGTACTGACCAGGAACAAAGATTTACTTCTGATCAAGGTGATACTCTTACTAGAGGGCGTATTTTAGGTGGCAGCCAGAGTGAACTATATACTGCTCAGGACAGTGAGATGCCTCTAGCCAACGGATACATCTGTGAGCAGAATGCATATAGTAATGGCAGCATCAACGGTCAAATTGATAACCACAGTGAGGATGATATTACAGATGACCAAAGAGAAGAAGTATGTGTTAACCCAATTTACAATCTATATGCAATTTCGGTAAGTTGACTTCTTTTATGCCGGTAAACTATCTTCATGTGGCATTGGTGTGAATAAGGCATTTACTCCATTGTTTTCATCACAGAAAGTAGGGATGCATTGAAGAGAACAAAGTAGAGCCATTGTCAGCAAAATAGATTTGTCATAAAACTGAGTACAACTGAGAAGTGTATCTGTGCACGGTGGTTTTTCTGCGTGGGTGTATGAAGTCAGTCAGCTCTGGATGTACAGATTGTCATGAACTGTTGTCACTCAAAGATCATGAATCATTTATTCTGTGAATTCTGGGAGTTAAGGAAAGAATCTCTTTTCTTTTCCATCTTCCTCAGTGCCATTCAGGAATTATGGGAGGGGGTCATTATGTCACGTATGCCAAAAACCCGAACAACAAGTGGTACTGCTACAATGACAGTAGCTGTAAGGTAAATAATTTCTTCTTGTCTTGGTTACCTAGAGCCAGAGAAATTTACATTTGGTGAGAACTGCTCTTTGCAATGAGGAGCATCTCAAAAGTCACATAAGATTAATATGAAAATTAACTGAAACTGTACGTGAAATTTATTTTCTCCAAATTAACATCTGTTCATCAGCTGCTGCTATGGTTAAGGAAGGATGCTTATTTTATACACTGATAGAAAGCTTACTAAAAATGGAAGGGCAAGAATAATTCTTCATGATGCTGGCAGTTTTGTATTCAATTACTGAATAATCAAGTTCCAATATTTCTAAGCATTTCCAGTTCTCACTATAAAATCTGTCACACTTTTCAAGTAAATAATGGAGCCTGATAACTGTGATAAGAGAGAAGTAAAATGGATTTCCTCTTGTTGTAAATAGCCAGTTAAGAATATGGTTTCCAGGGCAGTTGGGTGTATTTTAAGTTCAGTGACAGTAAAGCGAATAGTCCTCCTGCATATTTCAGAGCATGCCTTTCTCTTTCTCAGGAATTGCATCCCGATGAAATCGACACAGACTCTGCTTACATTCTTTTCTATGAGCAGCAGGGGGTAGACTATGCACAATTTCTGCCAAAGATAGACGGCAAAAAGATGGCAGACACGAGCAGCATGGACGAAGATTTTGAGTCTGATTATAAGAAGTACTGTGTTTTACAGTAAGCAGGCGATCTTCCATGGACTGTTCTGAGAATGTGAGGGATAACATCCTGAAACTTACATTTGGTGAAAATGTTGTTGAACCAGATAACGTAAGTGTAGCTGTTGTACCCTGTGACCTGAAAGCACAAGAAGCAAACCCTAATTAAATAGCAGTTAACGTGAAGATAGTATTGTTTTGTTCTGTTATCTCACTACATGCTCTAAACATTTCTGATGTTTGACATCAGGCTGAGACTGCCATTGGCCTTTAAGTAAAATGGTTTGAGAAAAGCCAACTAGGACCAAATAAGAGCTAAATTAAACAGTCCAAATAAGAGCTAAACAAAGTAGTGTAGGGTTTACCAACTGTTCTAACAAACCCCCAAGGCTCTCTTTAGGTTTAAGATAATGGGGGAAAAAAATTGTAGTGTTGTCTTTGGGCAACATGATATTGCTACCTCCTTTTTCCTGCAGTTTTATTGCATTTTATTGGCAAAACAGGGAAAGTGAGAGAATGAAAAGTGCACAAACATGAAGGATTGTCATCAAGAATAAGAGAAGTTTCCGGTTTTGCCGCCACTGATGTGTGTCAGTTGCTTTCTTCCTGTATGTTGGGAGCACAACCAAATCATTATTTGAGAAGAGATTAATTTCTACACTTGAATGGTTTATTATAATCGTCTTCTCCGCATGTTGGCTGTGCAGATCAACATGTTTCAGGAATGGCTTTTCTGCCTGGAGAGTGCCATCTCAAACTCTTGAGATGCCTCGAGAAGAAACTTCAGGTTGGAGAGAGTAGTTGTGATTACACGCGTGGCGTCTTAAAACGTGCACATTGCACAGAACGTTCCCAGCTTTTGGAAGGAAGGAGATGCTTGAGCTTATGTTTCATGACTGGTGTTGCTTTTGAATTTGCACTTTTAAAGATTCGTATAATTAAATTCAAAAGCATAGTTTTTGTTGTTGTAAGGGCTCTGGAGTGAATGGCTGTGAATTATTCACTGTGTATTTCAAACAGATAAGAAGCTGTGGCTGTCAGGTAGCTGTCGTAGCATTCATGGATGGATTTTCTTTCTTGGTTTCATAATTTAATGGAGTTCTCTTTTTGTCAAAATTTGGTTGCCTTTTCAAATTTTGGGGTTTTTTGCAACAGGTTATGCATATACTTGCAATGAAACCAGAATTGCTTTCCGTGCCCTTGCAACATGCTCCTTTAAGTCAACGGGCCTATTGCATGAAGGAAAGCATGACTGAGTCTTAGCAGAGACTGGAAGAAAGATGGTTATTTTTTGAGTAGGCATTTCTTTAAACATTTTCAGTGTTAAATCGTTTGCATATCTGAATGAAGATAAACGTTTCGCTCTTTTGGTGTTCTGTTCTTCAGCTGAGTCTAAGCAGCTTACTAATTCTGTCATATATCATCTACCAAATTCTTCAGGTTTTGTATCTTCACTAACAGCATCGATACTTACCCAGTTAAACTGAAATAAACGTTTGGATTCATTTTAATGTGTTCTACAGGAATGCCAAACCTACCAGTAAGTTTATCATTTCCAGAAAGAGCTGAGTTTTATCCAGTTAAGAAGTGATACCAACTAATCTTGCTGTCTTTAGTCGGGCATATACCTCCCTTTCTTCCTTGAAGGTCATTCCTCTTTAAGGGAAGCAGATCAGTTCCAAAATAAGTATTGTCTTTCTTGTCAAGTGTTGCTCCCTATCCTATATGGTCGTTTATCTTTAAAGTGGTCTAAACATTGAGACTGAAGACAAGCAAACATGATTTGTGAATTTCTAGGTTAGAAGCTTTTTCAGTACCCATTTATCTGTTCCTCCCTCTGCAAACTCCATGAAAAGTGAAAGATTTTCAACTGATTTACTTAAAGATGTTTTATTTAGGCAGGTAGCACAATCTACTAATGCTATTTGATCTGTGTTTGTTACATTGGTTGTAATTAATTTTTTTTAAATTAAATTAATTCCTGAATTAGTAGTAAATTTATTAAGTTAACTATTAACTACATTCACTTTGTAAATTATTGTATAAAACTTATTGACAATGCACTGACTTTAGAAAGATGTTAATGTACATAAATACCTTGTAAATAAAATAGTGTTGATGTACTGGAATATGAACTGTATTAAAAAAAGGTATCGGTAATTGTATATGGAGTGAACCTGTTTATCTGTAACTATATTATTCAAGCAAATTAAATACTGTGGATGCAGATGAAGTGTCACTCCTTGTCAGATGATTTTTAAGAGCTGTTTGCCTGCTTTGAAATTGCTGCACTGTTTTCATTAAGCTTAAATGTGTTTGTCAGTCCAAAAAACTGAAGTGTTGAATAAACATCGAGCAACTCCTTGCAGTTTGTCCAGCCCAGCACTTAGTTCTGAGTTACCAGTGTAGTTCAGCTCCTCTAAGTTTTGGATTTAAGTTATTTTAGGTTTCCTTTTGAGAACATTCTGTTCTTATTTTAAAGAATTAATCCATTTAATCGTTTAAAAAAGGTAGCTCTGTACATGAGAGAGTATGAGACCTTCCTTCGTACAGGTAAGTTTTAAGAACTAGTGCATTAAAGCACATTAAGTCAGTGGTTCTCACATTTTCTCATCCATGGTGTAATTCTCATAGGTCTGAAGTAAGATCAGTGATGACTCAGAAGCACACTGGCTGCACATGGGGTTCTTTCTTACCTACCCTTGAGAATCCTTCTGCAGGTTATGAAAGTGGGCAAAAAAAACCGAAGTGTCTCTTTATATATTGAATTCCATAATGTTTGTATGTGTGCTTGGACAATTAAAATTTGAGCTGAAATTATTTCATTCCAGGTTCTCATGCTGTGGTAAATAAGGCTCCTTTTGAGTTGAACAGGAATGAGATATAAAAAAGCTTTCTTTCAGAATGTTCCAGAAATAATGGGATGATGAGAAAATCAGATTCCATCATTGGAGGGTTCAGTGAGAGCCTTTTAATGGCTTGTGCTGATCTTGTACTCTCAACTGGACCTGGGGCAGTACAGCACTGCCTGCCTGCTCCCCTCTGTGAACCAGAAACCTGAACTCATGTTTCATAATGCCCTCATTCTATCTGCAGTGGCACACAGGGATTTGCCTCACCAGGAGGAGCAGTGTCTGAAGTTAAAATTCTTTGCGTTCAAATGAGTGTGAATTAAATGACGCTTAGCAATTCTGCATGTAAGCATTTAATAGTGCTTGTATAGTCAATCAGTAGGCATTTTAGGTCAAGCAGCATATCAGCTTTTGTGAGATAAAAACACTTCTCTTGACATGTGATTCATACAAGACACAGACATACAAGGAAAGATGCAAGTTAAACACTCTTCAGAAGAACAGGAGAAGAAATAATGTATGTGTCCTCAGTGCAGATTTCTGCTCCTCTCCAGATTGCAGTTTGTGCAGGTGGAGAATGAAACTACTGCGCAGCAAAGGAAGTTCCTCCCTGTAGCTGAAGGAAGAGCCACATGCTGTGGCACAGGCAGTCATCGCTTCCTCCAGTGGTGTTTTGTAACTTCCTAAGTCTGTAAAATCACGGAATGACTTGGCTGGAAAACAGGAGGTCATCTGCCCCATATGACTGCTGGAAGCTCACCTCGGTTCACACAGCAGTTCCCTGTACTGTGCCTGTGGTCAGGACAGAGGCCAATGTCTTTGGTTATGTTTTGGTTTTCTTTACAAGTCCATGGCAAATGTGGCTTCTTGCCACCATGGCCGCTAGGTTTCTTTAAGACGGAAAAAAAACTGAAGCCATCCTGAAAGCCTGATTTCTGGTGCCACCTGCTGAAATAAGATGGAGTTTCATATTAAAGAGATAACGGTGGCTTTTTAGAAAGGTAGACTTCCTGAATCCAAACAACTGTGAGGTTAATGCTAATGGCCAAAAGTCCTTAGAAAATCTTGCACAGGATAGATGCTGAGTTTAGCAAGGCAAACTCTCCCAGAGATATGGCTCATTTGATATGTTACTGCTAGAGGAAGCATTCTCTGCACGTGTTGGGTCATAACACTGAGACTGAAAAAGGAAAGGAAGAAAGAGAATGTTTTTGAGAACATATTTTCCTTTGTTCTTCAAGTTGAATATGAGACTTCATCTAGAATAATTTTCATCCATGATGCTTGTGTTTGTGGGTATTATTTTAATGCATGCCAGTATATCCTACTTCTAAGTTGTGAGTTCCTGCAAGACGTAAGGTTAACAAACTGGGAAGTTCAAGGCAAAAATCTTAGTAGAGGAGTAACAGCTCGGAGACAAGCACACATGAGTCAGGTCAGAATTGATCTTGCTGTTGCTTAGACGTGCGCACCTGCAGGTAGATTGCAGTTTAGAAGGAAGATGGAACTTCAGCAGGTGAGTCCCTAGGTTGTTGGTTCGTGGAAAAGGAAGGAAATGCTATCTCCAGTAACTGATAAGCAAACTGTACCTCAACTACATTTTCATCTGAAACACTTCAGTTGTTTACAAAAGGTAAGTCTGATATTTTCTCAATTGAATCCCTTGTTCACTTTTGTTGTTAACAATAATGACATTTCTTCTTACAAAACAATACATTGCAAAAGTGAAATGATCCCTTATGTACATGCAGGTTTTGTGCTCGGAAGCAATGCTTTTGAAACAAGGATCCGAAGGTACTTTACGTACAGTCTTGGTGTACTGATACATTCCTGCTGCGCTTTACGACTATGAGTGTTTGCTCACGTATTTTCTTCTTGATTGTGTGCAGTGTTGATACATTTCCTGTGAGGAGACACTGACTATGAGAGACCTACTGCAAGTACAGTCACGCTTTCTTCCAAAACGGAAGTGAATCTGGTTAAGTTGGCAACTGAACCAAAGTCCGCAGTAAGAGCTGGTCTGGCAGGAGCCACCTATCACTTGAGGTTGTTTGTTTTCTGAATATTTCCTAAACCAGTGTGGTTATGTTTACCTGGAAATGGACTATTGTTCTTATTTTACGACCCCTGAAGGTGATAAATGGATATTGAGGATGCATCAGTATCACGAGGGATTATGCTTTGGAAAGGAGGCTATCTCTTGCTATCCTTATCAGCTGCAGTTGGAGCATTCATGTAGCTTTAAATGAGGACACTTGCTCAATGCATTATCTTTACTGCATAGACATAAATTCTCAGAGCATTCTCAGTTGTCATTCTTCACAAGTGGGAGAATTCCACAGTGCTGTTTAAGTGGGGTTGGAACTGGATGATCTTAAGGTGCTTTCAAACCCTAACCATTCTGTGGTTCTATGATACAATCTATAGTTGTTCCTGTCATGAATTTCCTCTGTTAAGGCTTTTAGGGATTGAAAGTGCAATTTTTAAAAATCGGAGATTACAGTTCCCAGACACGTTCATACGTACCCTTTTCAGTAGTAAAGTGTTTATTGCTTCAGAAGTGTGCCAAGGGCCATTAACTAAATGAAGGATCCTACCTCTGCAGAAAAAAATTGCAGCCATTTTCTGCTCTTGAATGCCTTTTACTTCCCAAATCCAAACTGCACAAGGCTCAAATGAGGAGACTCTGAAATGTGCAGAGCTTATTTTGTAAGGTAGGAGCAATTGTGAATGGGTTGTGCTGGAAATTTGCCCACATACCTTTATGTGTGTCGGAAGTGTTAAAAATACATGGCCTACACTTGAAGGTAGGTAGGTAGCCTTCCTTTAAACCTTGAGTAAAGTCCATCAACTGAATAGGGTTTGGCTTCTCTCCTAGGAGAGGGGGAGGGAAAGTACCTTTCTATGCAAAGTCCTCTTATTTCCCCCAGTGTGACAGGAAGCATGGCTGCACTGCCTCTCGCTTCCCCTTAAATCCTAAAAGCCCAACTCCAGAAGTGTTTTCCACTTTCATCCTATTGTTCTCATCTGTTCTGGGGTTGCTGCTTATGGCCAGAGTGTATCCTCCTGTTCCCTGCTCTCCCTTTAGCTGGCACAGGAGATTGCATCACTGCTTTTCTCTGTATCATAGATTTATCCGTTATCTACAGATCAAGGCCATTAAGTGTCCTGAGAAAGCCCATGGGCTGCGGGCACAGCTGGCCAAGGGCCCAGAGGATCAGCGTCTGTAGTAATTGCAGCTTTTGTTACATTTTTCCCTTAGGTCCAGTAAATTGAAGCAAGAAGTTAGTAAAATGTGGCCATCAATGCTTGCTGATTTATGGTTTCAGGAAAATAGAAACCTGACAGAAGCTTGGAAGATTGTGCCTTTTGTTTGGGACAATACTCTGACTTCCTTGTTCATGTGTAAAAGATTTCCTGTTTGTGAAAATGAGAAGCAATGTTTGATGAAGTCCTTTTAGGAAAATTAGGCACAAACTTTAAAATATTTTAAGTGTGCTTCTACTTTTAATAGAAATCAAGAATTTTAAGCGTATTTGTAGAATACACAAATGTTGCTCTCAGTTGTGATAGTTGCTCGCTTTGAGTCTTTCTAGCTTACAAAGAAACTCAAACAGATGGGTGACATCCTGGCTGCTTTATCATATAGACACACAAACTCAAGAGTCTTGCCTTTTGGGGATTAAATAATAATAAAGACTTTAGCAGTTTTCCTGCTTTCTGCAGTTCAGTGCTTTACTCTGTAGGTAGTCTTTGAGGAAAGGTAACAGCGCAGGGCATTAGAGCATCAGTAGGACACATCATGGGCTCATGTAATTGTTCACCTAAAAGCATAGTTGGAAGGATACTGGAAAAACAAGCTTAGTGTTTTATTCACATTTCATGAAAAATTGCCTCAAGACACAAGGAAAATTTCTGCCTCTGTTAATTGTTGTGCTTTAATACAGCTGGTTGCTGGCAGCTTTTGTGTCTCATGCGGTGGTTGTGTAGTGATGTCCTCAGAGCAGGCACGGGGACAAAGCCAGTCCGAGCTGCTTTCCTGTGTTTGCTCAAGCTTGTGAGAAGTGCAGAGACAACAAACTCATGGATGGATGCTCATTTTAAGGCTTAAAGAGAAATCAACAAGTACGAAAAGAACATCCATCTGTACAAAGGCGCAGCCAGCAGGCATTCACTGTTCACTGTTACTGTAAAAACAAATGAGGAGAAATAATGGCGAAACACAACTTTAATTTAGATAGAGGGTAATTCCAGACACATCTCTAATAGTTCAGTGCTTTCTTTTGGTGGATTTGAAGCTGCCATCCTACCTCTTGTTACCAGTACAATTACCACTGTGCAGGCTTGCATCAAAGTGACTCCTGGCTGTCCTGTCAGTGGCTGGGGAGAGGTGAAGGGGTCCCATGGTTTCAGGGAGCAGTGTGTGTTTTTTCTGGCTTGCAGTGCAGTGTGACACGTACCCGTGGGTCTTTAAAACTCAGATTCTGATGTTCTCCTTGGTCTTCAGCTAAGTCCTGGCTGCAGCTGTTCATGTCTCTTGTCAGTGTTAAAGTGTAAAACCAGAGCTAGATCTCCTCTCCCACATCACCTGACTTACTGAACCTTCAAAAGCCTTCCAACTTTTAACACCGTCTTCAACAGTCATGACCAGAGAGCAAACAGCTATTCCTTAGCAGGTCACTTGCTGTTTTTACTTATCAGAGCTCATGTAGGTCCATCCCCTGCAAAACTCAATGTAGCAGTAGATGCTTCGCAGCTCATACTGAGCTTTGTCTGTTCTCTGGAAATACAGAACCCCTACTACTGCATTCAGCAATTTATCTTAGTACTGCTGATTGTGTTCTTTTCAGCATCAGTTTTATTGGGTGCAGAGTACGAAGGAGTAAGGTCATAGAGCTCTTGTGTGTGATGACAGTGCTTTTTGGATTTTGGAAGGAGTGTATCCAAGTTGTTCCCAACATGTCTCAGTGAGTTGTTTCTCAGTTCTGTGTCATGTGCTGAAATAGTGTGCTGCTTCAGAAAGCAGGAAACATGGGGAGCCTCACCAGGGCAGATGGCATTTTCTCTCATGAAAGAAACAGATACATTTCCCTTCCACTCCAACTGAAGGGATCGGGGTTGTTTTATACCGACTTGCCTTTTCTGCAGTGTGTAATGTAGATGTCATAGAAATTCATAATATCAGGGTGTATCATTTTTATAGAACTGTGAAATCGTAAATTGATTCAGGTTGGAAGGAACAGGCGCAGATCCAGTCCAGCCTTCCGCTCAAAGCGGTGTCATCACTGAATGTGGACATGCCCTAAAGCTTGCATATACAGGGGATTAAAAATATATTAATTTAATAAACAATGAAGTTAAATACATTTTCTTTTCTGAAATACCTTTGGTTTGTCAGTATTCTCTCACAGACAGATCTCTTATTGGGACTTTCAGAGCCTGTTTGCAAATGCAGGTTTTCTTACTGACTCTTCTCTAGCATTTTATTTCCTGAAAGCATCTTGCAACTTACATTGTATTTACACCAACCATTTGAGTGGTTTTTTGGCCAAACTGGAATAGCAGGAAGAAATTATTCTGAATGATTCATTGGAAAGATGGGGGCTTGTGTGCTGGCTAGGTTTGGAGTTAAAGAAATAGTTCAAGGCAACAGCCTTAACTCAATCTTAACATCAGAGACGTTTGGCTGGTGTTTCAGTAGCTCTGGGTATGTGGGCAATCTTGTTTCAGACTTGCTGAAATGGATCCAGACAGCACAGCATTCATGTAAACCTTGACATTTAGCATACAGTGGCTGTGGTGGTTTACAGATTAAAAGTTGTCCTTCCACTTAATACAACATTTTGTTGGAGAAAATATTTATATGTATTATAAATAAACCTTGGCCTCCCCATGAGAAACTGCAGGAAAACTGAAGAGTGCATGTTACTTAAGAACTGGACAGCAACAAAGGAAAGCTGCTGCTTCAGAGCCAGGAACAGGATCCAACACCACCAGTGGCAAATTAAGAAAGCCTTACAACCAATGTTTGTATTACGATGTTTGGAGTAGTGAGACAATGCAAGGAACAATGTGATTGCAGAGATCTAGACCTTACATTGTTAGGCAGATCCCTCCTTCAAAGCTCTCCATCAACACTTGACAATTGCCCCACGGACCATGCTCCGTGCCAGTGCCACTGGTGTGCCACAGGGAGAGCAAACTGTACAGGATTTGTGCATCGAGGCTTACCCAAGGTAGGGAAGAAGAGCTCAGCGGTGGAAATCAAATGAACACACAGTGGTGCAATGCAGCCTGGAAGTGAGCAGTGAGCTCAGCAAAAGGAAGGTGGAAGAACACCAGGAGCCTTGATAGCAGGAGCACAGGCACTAGATTGAGGGCAGTGATGATCTTCCTCTGCTCAGTGCTTGCAGAGCACGATGTGTGCTTCCTTGAGCCTCTTCCAGTTCAGAACAGACAGGGCAACTGCAAAGATGCTGCCAGCCTCTTCAGTGGTGAAGGCAGGAGGATGGAGACAACAGGCAAATTCATGGAAGAGTGGTTTCTGACCTGGTACAAGGAGAAACCTGTTCCGCAGGAGGGCAGTGCAGCGTGGGACAGGCTTCCAGCACCCACTGGATGAAACCTTCATTTGCCTGGTCTGCATGAGGACCCTGGTCTGGGCAGGTGGTTGCATTAGAGACCTCTGAGGGCCTTTCAGCCTGAGTCCTCTGATGACTTGAACTCATTTCCAAACTCCCAAGGGCAGATCTGGCTGAATTTTCAAGCTCTGGTGTTTAGATGTTCATGCAGCAATTTAAATCATGCCTCAGTCTTGATGCTGGAGCTTTTGTGGTCCAGCAAACAGGACACAAAGATTACTTTCTGTTAGATGATGTTTTCTGTTTGATTTGGAGTAAAACCCCTTTGGAGGGGTTTTTAATCAAACTCATTCACATTGTATCAGCATGCTTCTTCAAGGGCAAGAACAGATTGCACACAGGAAGACTCAAATGATGCATGTTCACCATTAGTGCACACTCATGTTTATGACCTTGCTCACAAGCAAGTGAATTCTTGCCTTTTTATCTTCAGTTTTGATTACAAAAATGTTCCTGATTATAAGACACACATAAGGGAATAAATCTTTGGGCCTGCAGGCTCTTTGAGTGCTGGCAGCCCCTGTATTCAACTTGTAACAAAGAGAATTTTAGTGGAAGCTTTTTGATAAACAATTGGCAGCGTATCAGAGGATCCATTTGACCATAAGACAGGAACAAAGACGTCATGCTGCATGTTTCAACTTTTTACCTTTCCCTCCAATTACATATCTTTAACTAATTATGAATGAAACCTAAGCTAGGATGCAGTTGCCTTCATGTATGTGATGTTTTCAAATGGCAATTCAATTAAAGAATTCGTTAAATTTTGCTTTTAGTGTAATCCAAAAGTTTGACTGCTTAACGAGACATGAGGCAAACTAGCAGCAGTTTAAAGGAGTAAGAACTAAGCCTGACCTGAAAAATTACTTGCTTTTAGCACGAAATCTGCAGGGACAAGCAGCTTGGACTGTTGCTTGACCTATTTGATTTAACTTGGCCAAAAATCAAAGCTATGTTTTAAAGTTGCCTTCTCTTTCATGTGAGTAGCAGGCAGTCTAATGCAGCAAAAGACAAGTTGAGTGTGAAGAAGGGTAGAGTTCAACTGAATAAATAACATTTATTAACAGCTGATTAAAGGAAGGTAAGGGGTAGAACACAGATGTGAATATCCCCTCCTAATATATTTCACTCTTAGCTGGGTTTGGTCTTGCTTCCTTTAACTGCTGGGCCTTGATGTTGCAGGGTAGAAAGCAGACACCTATTTTACTTCATCTTTTGTGTTAAAGGCAGCATTGACCCTTTGTCTAACAAGTGCTCAGGCAGGTTATAAATCTGTAACATTGCACCTCACCTTTTGTATCTTACTTAATGACCTTTTAAAAATAAATGCAGAATAGCCTAAGGAAACCGAACCAGCGATGGAAAAGCTGACATGTCCGCAACCTGAGCTCTGATTGTTCCGATTGCTTCGGTCTGTGAAACAAAACTTCTTATTCTTTGCTTTGTGGCTGGAGAAAAGAAGAAGGAAAAGGGGGACAGGGGAGTGTTTCCTTAGCTGGGTTCTGTGTCTTCTAATTCAGCTGTAAACTGCTTACTGGAAAGCTGCGGCACAGAGTTGCTAGCCTGAAGGAAGAGGCTACAGTCTTAAATAAGAAAATAGGAGGGTTTTGCACATATATCTGCTATTCTAGAAGTCCATGGAAGGCTGTTGTTTTAAGGGGCTCTGGCAAGAGCCTTTGGAAATTGCATTGTACATGTCTCCTGCATAAAAATGATCACTTATTATTCTCCTCACGCTCTTTTTCTGTTTTCCACAGTGCCAAATTTAGTGCACGAAGCCTTGATATGAAAAAATATGCAATAACTTCTAGCTGAATCCATGAAAATGTATTTTATCCCAAAGGAATGTGTTCTTATAAAATGTTCTCCATCTAAATGAAAGGAAAACTGAAGTTTCCCACCATTTCAGACCGGTACAATGATTTATTTTGGTGATGGTTAGAATGGGTATTTTGAATTCATGTACACAATGGTAAAACACTGATATTTTCTTTTGTTTATGTATTTTGCTTAAAATAAAAGATTACTCTAAAGGAAGGCATTTGAAGAAGAAGCCTTGCAGAGAGAGGCCTGGTTTATTTTGGCTGCTGTTCTGCTCTATCAGCTAGAGAACAGCCTGCACAATTTACGAAGACCTTCAACCTGCTCAGAGTTGCCTTTTGCCACAGCTAATTTTAGTGTCGAATACGTGTCCTAGCTGAACTGACTTGTGCTGACAGTCCCTTGGAACTGCTACCAAATACTCCCCGAATGATTGGAATACCAAAAACTAAGCGTGTTATGGGCAGGTCACTTGTCCTATTTGTAGTTTTTCCACATCCACAGTTGTACATCCTAGCTCAGAGTCAACAAGTTCAGAGTGAAGCAGTTTCCAAGTGTCCTGACAGCCTTTATTTCTGCTGGAGTTCTTTACACAGTTGGTACTATCTATTCTCACCATTTAACTGAAAGCCTTGTGATTTGTGAGTGGTTTTCCTTAAAGCCACAGAGCTCTGATGAACATAAGGTCAGTCTGAAAAATGGATTTGATGCTTTAACTTGCCACAGCACATGATGCAGCTGCTAGCAGGGTGGCTGTGAAGCTCTGCTGTCTGCTTTGCAGGAGTTCATACCCTTCGTATGCTACCTGGCTATGGTAGCTTCTGGGTGCTGTCCTGTCTCCTATGTGGGACTTTATTTCTTTTGTTAGGGCCCTAATTGAATTTTTATTTCAGAATAGTATTTTCATCCAGTCTTTGCATTTTCCTGCTGGAGAGATCCTCGTGGCAGGTTATTCCCTGTCTTTGCACTCCAGTCTATCAGCTTTGAGCCTTTGGCCTTTACACAGATGATCCTGCTTGGGTTACAGTTTCACACCATAAATCACTTTGATTTCATTCATAAAAGAATCCCTGCTTTAACAAATAGTGTTCCAGATTGATTTAAGTTAAAATGTTGTCGATGCCTTGAGCCCGAATTCCTGACTTTGAAAATGCAAACAGTGGGCAACAGCTTTCTAGAGCTGGTGGTCTGGGGGGATCAATGCCATTCACTGTGGTTTCCAAAGCTATCCCCGAATTCCTTGGTTCTCTGGTAGTGGCTGTAGGAGCCCACCTTCAGAAAAGCAGCACGGATTACCACAGGCTGGTAAAAAAGTCAAACTGCCATCACAATAGTAAGTCTTACTAGCTGTCAGTGTTTGGATTTCCTGCCATCTGCCCCAGTGAATATTGACTTAAATATGAACTTACAATCATTTCTAATGGAAACCGTTACAGAGCAGTTAAAAATATTACTACTATAGTACTTTGCAAAGGGGACAGCGTCTTCCAGGCTGCCTTTCTCTTTGTCTTTTTGAACAGAAATGTGATTTGATCAATTTTACCTCACTCCTCTAACTCCATATCCCAGAACATATTGCAGGGAGCCAATGAGCTGAGAATTGCTGAACCTATATTACAGTGTCATGCTGTGACAAGCAGGAGCAGTTGGCTGGCTTTGTGGAATGCTGCCAGCATTTCCATTTGCTATTTATATCTACTAAATGCTATTATAAAAAGAATATTTGTATGTAATTGACTGTGAAGGTAGCCACCTACTCCTAAATCTTAACCTTTCCTTCTTGTGTACGATGTGGCTGTATATTGCAATATCCTCCCTATCTCTTCTATCCTGCTACATTTTAGGCATGTGCTTGCCATTTCTTTCAATTTCATGTGTTACTGCTTTCACTGATGTATATATGTGTGTGTCTATTCATGCATAGGTGTATGCAGAAGTCTGAAGTCTTCTGTCCATTTAATCTGAGTTCCCAGAACTTATCCAGTCTGTCAAGAAAGGCATCAGTCTCAAAGCCCAAGGGTTGTATTACCTTTGAAGACTGGTAATACTGCACCTTCTGTTAGGAATTTTAAGGGAAAAAAGGAGCAAGGGGTGAGGGCAGAGGAAACTGCTGTCCTTCCAGTATTAGAAATCATGTTACTGGTGGTAGAGTACTCTTAGAAGTCATCAGTGATGATCAAATTCCCCTAACTAAGAACAAGCGATGCTGTTGATTGAGCGCATACTGCAAGGAGCTTCTTATAACAATTGCAGAATACAAATTCTAGCCCAGGGGTGTTAACAGCTCTGCTGTAAAAGCACCACCTTTGCTCAAATTCCCCTTCAGGTAAGTTTTGAAGACAAGAAAATCAAACTTACAGACCCCCATGATGAGGTGCAGAAAAGCAGACCACGGCTGGCCAAGCTTTGACACAGTGTGTGGCATGGAAAGCATGGTGCAGTGTGGTATTGAAAATATTTGCCACGGAGTATCCTGGGATAATTGAATGCTGTGTAATGAGGGCACAGAATGTATTAATCATTCCATTTCAGCTTTCTTGGCAGGAACTTGGCAGTAAGATACAGTAAAGCAGGTACTGATACTGCAGGTTTTTTTACTGCTGCCCATGCAATCAGTGGATTTTGTTATTGTACTGTTCTTCCTGATTTTCCAATTGGAGAAGCAAGTTACACTGTCACTTCTATAGGCTCTGCTGGGGGCAACTCTAAGGAAATTGCTTCTGTAAAGTAAACTTTCTCGTGTGTTGGGGTTTAGTCTTTTCAGGCAGAAAGTTGAAAGCTCCAGGCAGCTCTGTCTTCTATAGAAGCGAAGACTGACTTAGCTGTATGTGTTAAAGTGGGGGACGTGAGCCATGGAAGAGTTCATTCAATCTTCTACAGCTTACTGCACATGCTCTTTTCCTTTTGTAAATGAATTTTAACTGTCAGAGGGGTTCTGTTGCACAGCTCTACTGTAAACTCCTGCTGTGTGTTGCCTTGTGTCAGCAAAACAAGCCACCAGGTCTCACCGGGCCAATACCGCTTTCTTGAGGTGGAATCTGTCACCGAGGTCATTGCTGAGAAATGGTCAGGTGTGATTTTTCTTCTAATAAGCTCTATGTGATGCATTTGTAAATCATGAACTGTGATTTCCTGTCATCACCCCCTCTGTCACAATCTCAAAACATTCCTATGGTTGCATTAGAAATTGCGCTGACTTTTAATATCAATTTCCATGTAGTCTGAATGTTTGTGGTTTCTGAGCTGTTTGTGGTCATAGCTGGGTTTTAAAAAGAATCAATCTTGTTCCATAACATGTCATTCATATCTGTGGGATCATAAACCCAAACTTCCCGTTTATGTTCTCGCCCTGCAATATTAACAATCAGGACAATAGAAACCCATTTCAGGTTTACATGAGTGACACTGGAGTCCCTCTTCCCTGTGATAAGACACCATGGTCTCTGCCAATCAAACTATTGTGAAAGCATAGAAGTAAATGAGGCTTGGGAAATCTTTCTGCTTACCACCTGCATCATGGGCTTCATCTGAGCTGTCCATACAGGGACACTCTTTGGACTGGGATTGTCCCAACACCCACTGCCTAAAATGTCTGAGCTGCATCGATATCTTGGAGCACTGAAATCCTCTGAGGACAGGCAAATGAATGGTGACTCCTCCCGTTTGCCTCTATCTGTTTGGAAGGAAGTGCTGAACAGAGAGCTGGTTGGCCAGCGGCTGCTGAAGGGGCTGGAGGAAGACTTCAGTGCTTGACTTTGTGTCATAGAATCATAGAATAGGGTTGGAAAGGTCCTTAAGATCATCCAGTTCCAACCCCCCTGCCATGGCCAGGGACACCTCCCACTAAACCATAAAAAAGCAGCAGTTTTCTTTTACCTTAGGAGCTCACTGGTTTTCTCCCAGGATTATTCATGGGTTCAGCAGTGGCTGCTGGCTTCCAGGACATAAAACATTGTGTTTTACTGCATGTAAAAAAAGTGCCTTCTGTAATGCGGAGAGCTTCATGTACAACAAACTCCAAATGACTTGAGGTTTTCAGACACAGTGTTCTTGACAGCAAAATGACTTAGTTAGGGTTTAATCTCAACATCAGCAAAATGTGACACTTCTGCCTTCCTTTCTCCCATAAATTCTTCATAACCACACATATCTGGAAGCTAATCAATCAAGATCATTCTCCTACGTGCTGGGAACAACGAGCAGGCTTAGTAATGTGGGAAGTGAATGGGTGTCGACATTATCAAGGTAATGTCAGTCGATGAAATCTAATATATTTTTTAAGGTTCTCTTCTTATGATAAAAAAAAAGGCATGGAAAGAATTAGCTACGAGAGCTAAATTATAGGAAAACAAACACTGTAGTTATTAAATAGTGTTTGGTCAGAATATGTTGAGTACGAGATGTCTAAATCATAGCAGAAGATATTAATAAGTCAAAGATAATAAAATAACCCAAATGGATTTTACAGTCTTATACCTTTTTTAATGTAACTTTAAATGCAAGTTGTATTCAACTGTAAGAAGGGAATTCATGTCCTAAAACTGTTTCAATTAATTGCTATAGTTAATTACACTCTTAATTTTTCTTGTGTAACTGATTCCGGTCAGGTTTTATGGGTGTGTATGGATTAATTTCTCAGTCTAAAAGTGCCAAACAGCGGGTTGTTCTTAGGAAATATTTCAACATCATGAAAACCGCATGTTGCCATTCTCACCAGTTCGCTTCAGTGAGTTGTGTCTGTTCAGAAAGAGCACAAAGACAGCCCCATCTGTATCTGGCCTGGCTGAGGAGCCCACTGTGGTCAATGCTGATGCATCACGTGTGCCCCCAACATCCTTGAGTCCATGCTGGTGGCCCCCAGCTCCTCCAGTGGGGTCTGGGAATGCCCTGGGAATGCCATCTGTCTTCTGTGCAGCCACTCCGCAGCGGGCAGCACAGCCAGCCTGAGGCTGTGCATTGTAGGGACTCTGCAGTGCTCACAGCTGTTTCTCTGCCACCTGAAGCTGCAGTGGCTGTGTCAGGGGAAGGCAGCGTGGAGCTCTGCTGCTCTGGAGGCAGGACCCAGTGCAGCGCAGGAGCTCCCCTCAGCCTCACTGACAGGGACCCTCAGAAGATGGTGGCCAGCAGCAGGGGAGCTCTGCTTCACTGAGAGCATCTTTTTTCTCTTTTCTCCCATTTTTTTCCTTATTTTCCCCCTCTTTTTTTTTCCTTTCAGCTTCCTTTTTAAGCAGCAGGGCTGCCCTGCCCGCAGTTTAACCCAGCTTTGGCGACAGCCGGTGCTTCAGCCTGGCCACCCATTATGGCCATCTCAGAGGGGCCCCAGCCTGGCTGTGCTGCTGCTTCCCACAGCCTGTGAACAGCAAAGTGATGAGTCAGTCCTGTACACCAAGGAGCTTGCAAACAGGGAAATAACACTGGGAAAAACAAGGGGTGCAAAGGTTCTTCTCCAGGCTCGAGTGGCCAGGGCTACAGGATGCCTCAGATGGGCATCCTCAGGTGCCTCGGCTGTTTCCCTAAGGATGCGTCGCCCCATCTTCACGCAGATGCATTTGCAAGGCTCTGTAAGCAGCAGGTGAGGAACTTGATGAATGACTGAGGTGCGGTTTAGATGCTGCCTTGTGGAAGAATTCCACAGGTTTGTGGTCAGCCATGTCATCCCCTGTGTCTGCGGGGAGCAGCCCATCAGGCTGGGCTACACCTTGGTTTCCTCCTGTGTGTTTCTTCAGTGCACCTCAGCTGGAGCTTTACTGATTTTTCCACAGACATTCATTTACCAGTGAATCCTACATTTCCTTTCTTTTTAAGAATCTATATATCATTTTCTCCTAAATGAAACATTTTCTACAAAGCTGACAGAGGTGTCGTCAGGATTAGGTCTCTCTAAATCCCATGTCATTTGTAGTGCTCAGTGGAATAAAATCACCAAGTCCACTTTTAACTCTATAGAAAAGAGCCTCCTTCTCCAAGTGTAATCATTTTTCACAGATTCATTATAGAATCATCTAGGTTGCAAAAGGCCTTTAAGATCACTGAATCCAAACGTAATGTTTGTGGTGGAGTGTTACCTCCTGTGCAAGGTGCAGTGCTAGGCAATGGGCCCCCTCTGTCTCTGGATCACAAGTGTTTGACGTTACATCTGGTACTAGCATGTCTATTAAGCTTCAAAACCAGACTGGGATACTAGCTAGGCTTCTCTGTATCCTTTAGTTTGGCTACAAGGGGATGGAGGGCTATTTTATGTGGCTGTGCTGGCAAATGTTTTCTTCTCTGTGAAATTCACTTCTGGATGTGTAAGGGAGTAAAAAGCTTTATCCTTTTCTCCAAGCAGCAAATTAATTCTGTATAGAAGAAAAGTGCATTTTGAGGTTGTGTTTGTCAGCAGGAGGAGCTGACCATGCAGTGAACCCGGCAAGTTTGCTAAAATTCTTTGTGGATAATGTAAATATAATTCTTGTGACTAACGGCTGGGTTTCCTCGTCTCTTTTTGCTTCCTGAGAAAATGTTTTTGCTAAAAACATATTGTATTAGGAATTATTTTTGTGCCTGCCCCTCCTGTCACCCCTCCTGTTCCCCTGTCCATTGTCAGATGGTTGTGAAAGAGTGAAGCTGGGCCTGCGTTCATACGATACATGTGCTCCTTCACCCCTCAGACCTCTGAAGGCTTGCCCTCAAATCAAGGTTCAGTCCACAACTGGAAAAGGACTGCTTTTTGAATGTGTTATACAAGACCATGTAATGTCGGCTTGGTGCATTTTCAGAAATGGGAAGACCCACTGAAGTCTAACAAGTCCTTGCTTACTGTTCAACCTTATGTAAGGTGAATAGACTCTATCATGACAGCCGTTGCAGGTAAGCCCTAAACCAAAATGCCATCTGCTTCCAAAGGACAGAGCTCTCTTAAGCAAAACTACATCCAAATGTTGATAATCTCTTAAGCTGTCTTTGCACTCTTGAAAGTGATCAGTTCATACGTCTGGGTTTCTGCAATACAGATGCTAATTTACCTCGGACTTGGTGCGTACTGACAAAGCCCCTGCTTTGGCTTTTTTATTTTAAACATGACAATATATCTCTAGTGAATTTTAGCTTCCGGTATTGTTTCATTTTCCATTGTACTCCAGTTTTCAGTCACAGAAGCTAAGCTGTCTTCAACTTTGGCTCCAACATATGTGAAACGTATTAGCAAAGTCCTGGGTTAACTTTTCTGTACGTGGGAAAACACTGTTCTTTATGGGTCTTTCTAAATATCTCTGTCCCTTTCCCCACCCTTTCCCTGTATTATCACACACAGATTGGCTATTTGTCCTTCTGCAGCTACTGTTGTGTCCTAGTGTCTTTGCGGTATTAAGAAGTTTCATGCCAAATGTAGCACAGACAAAATTCATGAAAATAGGTGCCTGAAGCAATCCTCTGGAACAGCAAATTACTTTTCCATAACTACCTACGCCAAAGAAAATCAAACGTCCCACTTGAAGCCTTCCTGTCTTTTACCGGCTTTTAAATTGAATAGCTTTTGCTGTAGATTTGTATTCATTCACTGCATTAATACTAGTCCTGTAATTGTTATGTCCTGCACTAGAACAGAACTTGTCTGCCTGGTTGCGAAGAGGTGCCTCTGACAGAGAACAGATTGAACTAGATCACTGACACAGATGCAGGTTGTAGCATTTCCCTTCTCCTCACTGGTGTAAAATTCAGATTCGCTCTGTAAAAATAGTCATGCTTGTCTGTTCAGATTTTATTCATGCAAGGTTTGCTGTTCTGGGTTCAGCAGTAGCAGGCATTTTTCTCCTTAGTACCTGGTGCTGTGCTGTGGTTTTGACTCTCAGCCTGGGAAGTGCTGATAACACCAATGTTTTCAGTTACTGCTTAGAATGTTTGGTCTGACTTTCTGAGCCTCATCTCTACCAGGGAGGAGGGGAAACGGGAGGAAGCAGAGACAGGACACCTGACCCAAACTGACCAAAGAGCTATTCCATACCACAGCATGTCATGCCCACTATATAAACTGGGGGCAGTTACCTGGAAGGCCTAGATTACTGCTCAGGTTGGGCTGGGTATCAGACAGCAGGTGTGAGCAGTTTTATTCTCTTGTTATTTCCCTTAATATTATTATTGGTGGCAGCAGCAGTGGTTTGTGTTATACCTTAGTTACTGGACTGTTCTTATCTCAAGCCATGGGAATTACATTCTTTCGATTCTCCTCCCCATCCCTCCAGGAGAAGGGGAAGAAGAAGGGGAGGAGTGAGCAAGTGGCTATATGGTTCTGGGTTGCTGACTAGGCTTAGACCATGACATCTGTGCAGAAGAGTGCTAGAGAGGACTATCTCTTCATCATTTTTATTCTTCATCATAGTTATGTTTTAATACAGTTCATGGTAAGTAAGATTCTTCCACATCATAACTAAGTACTGGCTACATAACATTACTACTGAGTCACAACCTACTAATCCTCTGTGATTTATCATGTGTCACTAGTAATAATCAATAGTTGATCCAGATCCTCCATAGTTTCTTCCAGTCATCCTTAAGAGAGCTGCCTATGAAATGAGAATCACTACCAGAATTTAGTAAATAATCTGAGCAGTGAGGGATGGTGGTCTCTTATACATACTTCCAGAAGATACAAGAAACTTTTGTAGTGCAAAAGGCATTGTTCTCAGTGGAGACATCCTGAGGGAGTATTCACATCACTGCTCTTTAAAACAGGAGCTACCATTCCTACAGGACTTTTTTACGTGACTGTCCTGTTTACTATATTGCATGTAAATCTTTAAAGAGCACTAGAATACGAGCCTTTCAGAGTATTTGCATTCATTACATCCTGTACAATAGCATGAAAAAAACAAGCATCATTCCTCTTAATTTCTTGCTGCATTCTCTACTTGTGGGATGTTGAAGGATGAGCACAGAGATGATCAATGAGTGGGCAAGTGTGCAACTGCTTATCCTGGTTAACTACCTAGTCAAGTGTTTGTACAGGGGTGAAGTTATACTGGGTAAATCCATAGTGCCCTGTCCTTCATTGTAATCTGCCTGTCCTCTGCCTGCCGGGCTGCGTGTGTGCACCAGCTCTGCTCAGTAAGGTGCTACACTCAAAGTAATTGTGCTGTGTGCAGGTAATACCCATATGCCACATGTGAAAGAAAATCTTCAGGAGCTGCTGACATCAGAAATAGCCCAATGTACTGCAAATCCCTCCATTCCTCCTCCTCCCCAAAATGCAGATCCAGCCCTAAACGTTATAAAGAAAATGGAGAAAAAAATCACATTTGTTTCTGGATGAATGTTGTGTGAATTCCTTTTCAGCAAGGATGAAGGAAATAATAAATAAAAACTCAAGGCAATGAAAATATAGGTCTCTGTTCAACTTTAATCTTTCATCTATATTTGCTTCTCAAACGGTTTTCAGTTAGCTAAAAATACAGTTAAAGTCTTAATCATTTCTCTAAACTTAAAAGGTGAATTTTCTTTCCCATGTAGTTTTTTAAGCTTATATTATTGATTGTTAAATGTGAAAATAATTCCCTCCCTGCTTTTTCTTGTTTCATGAGCTGTGGTTACCCTCACTGCTATGATTTTCCTGAATAGAGCCATAGAGCTGCAGCATAAAGTTATCTCTGCAAACATTACCCTGAAGAAAAAAACACAAGTATGCTAATATGAAATCCTACTTTGGTGTGGCCAAAATCTATCACTATAAAGGAAGCTGTAACATGTTATATGGCATTAGCCAAAGAAAACTGTTGTGTCTGTCTTCAGAGAGAAAACTGGAACAATATAAGGAAACCCCATTTCCCAATATATTGAGGATTTCTGTAAGTAAATGAGTAAGACCTGAAGAAAACAGTTCAAATGACAATCTTCTTGGAAAACCTCTGGATCTTAACCATATGTGAATATTACAGGTATGTTAATATTAAAAACAAATAATAAGATAAAGAAAGAAAGATTCACACTGAAATGTTCGAACTGGCAGTTCAAAAATTCCAAAGTGTGGCACAGGAAAGAGGCATTTCTTGCACTGTCCCATTTTATTAGGGAAATGAAAAGTGTAAAGGGTCATCAAAGTCTCATGCTTCAAACACAGTCCTCCAAAGAGAAGGAATTTCCACAGATGTGCAAGGATTGAACTTCCCTTTTTCTTTCTAGCACATCATATTGGCCATAGGAACCACAGAGAAGGATGCTGTACTAAGCTGTATAAATAAGCTTAATAGAGAAACCTGAAATCCAGAATCAGTAGATTAGGTGGAAAGAATCCAGTATCCTTATCTAAGAATTAACTTTAGATATTCTGAAGGAAGAAGAGGGAGAAATTGTGTTAGTACAGGTGAGATTTGTCACACATCCTTCACTAGATAGGATAACCAGATGCTGCTCAATTATGTGTGAGCATTTTTTCTTTACTTTGTATTGTACCTTCATGTAGGACTGTGTAGGGATTGCAAGAATTACTCCACATTACCATCTTCCTGATTTGCAGTGCTGAATGTAAACATGCTCCCAACAAAACCCTTTGTAGGCACTTAACAGATTCCTCTTGAAGGTCCTCTGTACAACCTGTGAAGTGTCCTTCCAGTATTGTGTTAGAACTACAGGCTTGCAGATAATCCATCCTAATGTTTTCTTTAAAAGTGTGTCTGTTTTACATTTGAATCTTCATAGCTTTATCTTACAGTTCCTTTGAATTCTTGTGATTTAGTGCAATGGGTTTCATTTTATACAAGAGCAGCAGCAGAAGTCCTTGGTTAGCGTCTCGAGGAAGACAAGGTTAAATTCTGTATTGAGATATGATTCGTGAGTTGACAGGCTGCTTGATACAAAGAACCAACAACAACAAAATAAAACAAACTCCAAAAAGTCCAGAGCTTTGAATGAGGTAAGAAGTGTTCATTGGGAAAGAGAACTCAGGATGTACGTAAGCATCAGGACCAGCATTAAAACCTTAGCAGCAGGCAGGGACATGCTGGCACTGGACCAGTACACCTTGCGCTCATTCAGGAGCTGAACAGGCCGGAAGTTTTCAATCATGTAAGTTGAGTTCCTCCCATCAAAGTGGAGTGTTGAAAACTGAGAAATCTGCAGACATCAAAGAAAAAGATTGTTAGATCCTTTTTTCCACAAGACACTGTAAACTATGATATTATAAATTTATAGTGCCTTAGTCTGGTTTTGAACTGTATGGATGCATAAACCTTTCAGGAAACAATGTGATGGAGGGTACTGTCAGAGGTCACCAACACATGACTTCTTTTAACCTTGGAAATCATGGCACTTCCTTTCTGTGTGAGTCAAATGCTTTGTCCAGCACAAGGATCTGGTTACACCAGTCCCCTTGACGCACACAGTCCTGGCCTTGTCTGCCATATCCCAGTGACAAGAAGAGAATTGGGATTTCTTTCATTGCCTCAAATTTCTGACTGTTGCCTCATGGTGCTGGTCCAGAGCAAGCAGGTGCTCACTCTTCTGTACTGTGCTATGCTGGCTGTGTGTGTGGCTGTGCATTGCCATGTGACTGAAGTGATTATGAGCACACTGAAGGTAGGAATTGACCACAACTACCTGCTGTTGGCCAGGCTGTGCTGGATGCAGTACTGCTGAGAGTCCACTCCAGGACATCTGAATTTCTTAATCCTGTACTCTGTCAGCTGAACAATCTGTATTTTTGAGACAGTCATGATTCAATCTCCTATTCCAATATCTAGGACAAACATGGATTGCTTAAAGCTGATGCTGATAGACTCAAAGTTTGGATTTTGAAGTATTCTGTTTTCGTATCCTGATAGTTACAACACTAGGAGAAAAGAACTGAGACTTGGGAGTGAGCAGATGACAGCAGTCGAAGCTCTGCTGCTGAGGCACTCAGCAAGGTGTCTGTCTGTGGGGTTTCTTTGGCTTTCTTTTCACATCGTCATTTCCCCTTCCTTCTCCCTTTCCTGCCATTTTTTAGGGAATGATTTAATAGGGTCAAAAAGCTGCCACGTTTTGGCTAATATCAAGCACTTGTGCGTGTGTCAGGAAGAAAGTAGTGGAGCAGCTAACAAGTCTGGGTTAAACTGTGTGAGCAGGCAACCAAAGGGGCAAATAACCATCAGCAGATCTCCCAGGCCATCCCTCTGTGACTTACCTGAGAAACACTGAGTTCAATTGGCTTCTCAAATATCGTCCAGATTACACCCTCATAGCAGTCAGGAGTAGTGAGAGAACCTTCATACCGATAGTACCTTCCAAGGTCTTTCTCAGGTGGGAGAAGAGAACTCAGTGGCAAAGGGTCCATCTGTGCTCTTTGCCCTAGACAAACCACATGGAAATGTCTCTTGTAACAAGCACAGCTCCAGGTGGTGTTCACATTTGTCTTCAGCTGCGGCTGGTACTTATGGCTACATAAAGCCCCATCCCCACACATGCTTCCCACACCATCAGGGGCAGCCACACTAAGCTGCTTGTGAAATCCCTGAGTGTCAGCTGCAGGATCACACCCAGCACATCTTACACACATCTCTGTTAACGCTGCATTATTTGCTTCTCACTTTGTTTCCTGCTGCAGAAGCAGGAATACTCATTCTGGTCCAGGGCCAGGGTGGGGGGGATTCTTCACTGCAAATATGGAGAACTAGATTTTCTCCCATCTATGATGCTCTGAGTGCTTGACAAACTTTTATCTTTTGGCTTTGACTTTCAAGTAACAATATCTATTGTAGGTATAACAGGATTGGACCATGAACAGCCTAGTAGTATATGTGCACAAAATAAATACCTGTTGTGTTTTGACCAACATAAGTGTCTTACCTTGGTATTTAATATTCTCTAATTCATTTACTAGAGTTTCATAGTTTTTATTTTCTTCTTCAACCTGAAATGGAAATATGTGGATTCCAAATCATGCATTTCTCAACAACTGGTTGCTTTGAATTGTGAATAAGACAGCAAAAAAAAAAGTAAGACTAAAAGATGACAGCAAGCTGAATACAGAAAAGGGCAAAGGAACTAAGTGCTTGTCCTGAATGCTTGCAGAAGATAGAGAGGCCGAGGTCTTGGATAACCATAATGTTAACCCGATCAGTGACTCAGCCAGTTGCTGGTAGATTTGAGATGGACAATTAAAAACCTGGTGACATACCTTGACAAAGAATGCCAACACAGCCACACCATCCTCTGTTTTCTTCGCTTCTGTTATATCCACAACATCTTCTCTTATGTGGACAATATGAAGCTGTAACACAACAATAAAGTCCAATCATTGTTCATTTTCTGCTACAGTTCAGTGGTGTAAATGCATCCTGGCTGCTTCTTTGCACCTGTGCTGCAGCAGTGCCTGGGCTGCTTGGCTGGTCACAGGCTGGGAACCAGCAGCTCAAGATCCTTGGCCTGAAGCAGGAGCTATCGGTAAGACGACTATAATTTGAAGCCAACAGTCATCAACAATGGTTTCATGGATTTTTACATCATGATTTGAAAGGGGGTGGTTTTCTTCCACTAATCTATGTGTATCAGCACTGGCACTTTGTCTTGCCTTTAAGAGAATACTTTTTTTGGTTGCACACATCAATTCATGGCTGCAGGCTCAGAAATTAATATATAATCTGGATAAGCAGTCTGAGAGTGTAATCAGACTGTATAGACTTTGAAATGCTTCTCCTCCCAAGAGGCTATGTAACTCCAGATTTATCATCTGTCCTGTGCCTTTGCTATGCCAAAGTAGCGTGTGTCCTATGTTGTCATTTGTTTTGCAAACAAGGTGTCCTCAGTTCTTTATTTCTACTGTTGGGCCAATAGGTTTTGTGCACCAGTATCTTAAATAGCCAAAGTTCTTGAGTAAAAGCAATAATCCAAAACCAGTCTCACCTACCTCCATGGCTTGTTTTTCTCCATCTATGCTGTGCTCTGACCCAGGAAGGTATCGCTGCACACCGGGGGCTCCCCAGTGCAAATGAAATTCTATTGCCTTGTATTTTCTTCCCAGACCTCCACCTCCAATTTTAGGGGATGTGCTTAATGCTACTTTGACTGGGGAAAACAAATAAGTTGTTAAAAATAAAAACCGAAGAGATCACACATTAATAGTACAGGAGAGTAGAGAGATATGTGTTCTTGAGATTCAAATTTATCCTGAAGTTATGAGTGTGTCGGAAGCTGAGCACTGACAAAAGGCTAGCTGAGATTAATTTGAGATGAAAAGGAGAGATATCACAGTCCACTTCCCAGTAAAACGCAACAGCATTTGGGCATCCCTCTATAACATAGGACTTGGAGCTTCTGTTCCAATATCTACCCAGGATTTGCTCTGCGAACCTGAAAGACTTGTGCAGAGACTTACTTGCTGGAGAGCTGAGCTACCCATTACTTCATTTGAATAAATGAAATAAATTTGGTGATACTTGTTTCCCTTTGTAAAATGGAAGAAAAGGACAGAGCACTGCTTTGGGTTGCTCCAGGGAGAGGGGTTTATAGGCTTTTACAGCATCCATTGATATATCCTTTGGCATATCATCAGCTAATTGCATTTGGAAGAAAACAGGGTAATGGACTGTTTTTTCTTGATTGCACTGAGGGGATCTGTAGGGATTTGTTCACTGTCATTTAACCCCAGGAGTAAGAGCCATTCGGACCTTCCAGAAGACCTTATATTCTTTCACTTTATTGTCTAGGAGAACACCCTATGGCAAAGTATTCTTAAAAGTAATCTTGACCATGGTTTTTAAGCATCTTTTTATCTTCTGTTGTCTGCCTTGTAATATTTGTTCTCGTCAGTGTTTAAAGATGCTCTCATTTAATTTAGAATAGCATTGCAGCTTCAGTGTAAGCATCTAAGTCATTATATCTATTTAATGTAATGCTTGATCTGTTGTTAACAGCAAAACAGCATTTTCGTAGGCGCTATTTTTCTAGTTATAAATCACCATCACTTCCTGTGCTTGAGACATTTGTGATGTATTTTATAATGTCAAGACCTCTATATTAAGCTCAGTACTTCTCTTTCCATAGGAAAGATTGCTTTAACCTGGATAGAAGCCCCAGAGATTTCATTTCTGTGCTGAATTGCAAATGAACTGGAAGCTTGTGTGAGTCAGCTTTCTTTTTCATCTGTAAATGGATGAGTAACTTATCTTTGTGGCCTTTGTTTATTTAGATTGTAGGACCTTGGAGACACTGACCTTTGCTGTCTGCACATCATAGAACATGATGATAGTCTAATCTCACGCAGAGCTTCTAATTGCAGCTGTAATTTAAGCAATAACAGTTCCAGTTTTGTATTCATTTTAACACAGGAATTGGTTGCCCTCAAAAGGAATAAATTTTAAAAGCCCGGATTGAAAAATTAGTTCTTCTGTGTGGCTGCCAAAAATGAGAAATCTGACCCATCCTTATGAATGTGATGTTTTGTGTAAAAGAGTTTTCTATGCACAGACACTGCAATGGGAAGATTCTAGAATATCATTCTATAATGGAAAAGCCATTAATCCATATACTAGTGAAAAGACAAAATATGTCTTTTTCTTATGGTCTGTCAAAATAGTGATGTTTTAAACCAGAATCTCTGGCCGTGAAAACCTACCCAGCTGTTTGTCTTCTTCCCTTTCTATTTTACAATAAGGAAATATTTGACATTGCAACTTTTACTTTAGAGACTTATCAGTCAAAAAACCCCAAGCCATCAAAGATTTCAAGAACACCTATAGAAACATAGAACCATGGAATCCCAGACTGGTTTGGGTTGAAAGGGACCTTAAAGCTCACCCAGTTCCAATGCCCTGCCATGGGCAAGGTCACCTTTCACTAGAGCAGGTTGCTCCAAGCCCCATCCAACCTGGCCTTGAACACTGCCAGGATGGGGCATAGGTAGATGTTATATATAGAAAATGTTAAAAAAGAAAAAAAAAGACAACAGATTTATTTCTAAAGTTAAAGTAATTTAGTATAATATTGTTAAAACATCATCATTAGTATTGCTTTTACTGAAGAAAAGTGGAGGAAGTAAAACAGCTCTAAATTCACTGATTCACTGTTTACTGATTTGCTGTTCAGTGAATCATTGTTTACTGAATCAGTAAGGAGCTGATCAGCAAACTTCCGTTAGATTACACCTGAGTGCAGAGAAAACAGTTTGAAATCTAAAAAGATTTGAGCTCATTGTTAATGAACTAGTAAGACACAAGTTGTGAGCCCCTGTCTGAATGGCTTTTCCAGATTATGTTCTTCAGCAGAACTCTTCTTTGGGCAGAAGAAAGGGTCAAAAATGTCAAGCACAGAAATGAAACCTATAGGAGCACTCAGTAGAAATCATATACCTCTGCCAAACCCATTGTCCTAAACCCCTACACCTGCCCACCTCTAGTCCTAGAGGTTGTTTGATTTACAGGTTCCCTAAACATCTTGAGTTCTGCTTCTGCACATGCACAGAGCCACTTCCTCTGAGAAGCTCAAGGACCACATCCAGAACCAAAAAAATAGGTAATTCCATAAAGTTCCCAGAAAGCCTTGGATCAGCAGGTATTCTGAAAGCTTAACTTCTGAAATTCTGAAACTTCTTGTCCCACTGACTATTACCCACTCCTAGTGATCCATGTGGGTGATAGTGATATAGGCAGCAGTAGCCCGGAGAACATAAAGAAGGACTACAGAGCTCTGGGAGAGATGATTAGGGGCTCTGGAGATCAGATTGTCTTTTCGTCAGTGCTCCAGGATATAGGGCAAGACCTTAAAAAGGCTAGGAGGATTGGCCAGGTTAATAAATGGTTAGAAAGGTGGCACCATAATCAGGGGTTTGGGTACCTAGAACATGGGACTCAATTTAAGTAGTCCAGGTCTACTGGGGGCTGGCGGAGCTGATCTGACAAAGAAAGGGAAGAGTGGATTTGGTAGGAGGCTTGCCAGACTGGTCAAGGATGCTTTAAACTAGATGTGTTGGGGGAGGGGAGCATTGTTCCATCCCAACACACCAAGTCACTTGCCAGGACCTATAGTAAACGTTCAGAGCAGTGTAGAGATATTCCAACTGCTTTAGCCGATGAGCCACCTTCAATTGGAGCTCAGCTCAGATGCCTCTTTACAAACACTCATAACATGGAGAATAAGCAAGAGGAATTAGAGATGTGTGGACGTGTACAGGGGTATGATATAATAGGCATCACAGAAACATTGTGGGATGGCTCCTATGACTGAAGTGTTGGAATGGAAGGTTACAGGCTCTTTAGAAAAGACAGGCCCAGCAAACAGGGAGGAAGAGTTGCTGTTTATGTTAGGGATAGGCTGGCGAGTATGGAACTCTGTCTGAGGACAGGTGAGCAGTCAATAGGGAATTTTGTGGGTCAGGGTTAAAGGGAGAACAGCAATGGGAAACATTATTGGGAGGATCTGTTACAGACCACCTGATCAAAAGGAATCTGTGGATGAAGCACTCTATAGACAGATAGGAACAGCCTCATGCTTGCAGTCTTTTGTTCTCATGGGGGAGTTCAACCACCCTGATACCTGTTGGAGGGATGGGATGGCTCAGCACAAACAATCCAGGAGGTTCCTCGATTGTGTAGAAGACAAATTTCTTCTGAAAGTAATAGAGGAGCAAACAAGGAGAGGTGCCATGCTTGACCTGGTCCTCACCAACAGGAAAGGGCTGGTTGGAAATGTAACACTCCAGGGCAGCCTTTGTTGCAGCAATCATGAGATGGTCAAATTTGAGATCCTCAGGACAGTGAGAAGAGTGTTCAGCAAGCTCATTGCCCTGGACTTCAAGAGAGCAGACTTTGGCCTCTTCAGGAACCTGCTCAGTAAGGTTCTATGGGATATAACCCTAGAGGGCAGGGGGGCCCAAGGCTGTTGGTTGATATTCAAGAATAACCTGCTGCAAGCTCAGGAGCGATACATCCCTACTAGAAGGAAGTGCTGCAGGAGGGCCAGGAGATCTCCTTGGATGAACAAGTTGCTACTGAAGAAAATTCGAAGTAAATAAGAGGCTTATAAAAGGTGGAAGTAAGGACAGGCGGCCTGGGAAGAATACAGGGATGTTTTCCAGGAAGCTAGGGACCAGGTTAGGAAAGATAAGGCTTACTTAGAATTAAATTTGGCTAGGGAAGTTAAGGATAACAGGAAGGGATTCTATAGGTACATTGCAAACAAAAGACAGGCTAGGGACAATGTGAGAGGAACAAGTGCAGAGGAGGGTCACGAGGATGATCAGGGGACTGGAGCACCTCCCCTATGAAGATAGGCTGAGAAAGT
>JASSUY010027731.1:0-11224 GCA_032466535.1 Forpus xanthops | reverse complement strand
TTCAAACTTAAACAGAGGAAGTTTAGATTGGATCTGAGGAAGAAATTCTTTACTGTAAGGTTGGTGAGGCACTGGAATGCGTTGCCCAGGGAAGTTGTGAATTCCTGGTGGTGTTCAAGGCTGGGTTGGAAAGCATCTTGAGTGACACGGTTTAGTGGGAGGTGTCCATGCCCCTGGCAGGGGAGTTGTAGCTAGATGATCTTAAGGTCCTTTCCAACCCTAACTGTTCTATGACTCTATGAATGTAGAGTAAGATACAGTACCAATGGCATGAAGATGTCCAGGATGATTGGACATCATTTCTCTCCTCAAGAGATGACTGTGTCTCCTTAAACAGGAACTCTTACAGCAGATAGGGTCCACAGAGACAGCATGACTTTAGTTAGCAGGGGAAGCTCTCAGGCACAGTGTCCTCAAGAGATGGAGCAGAAACACTGCAGACCATTCAGCCTCCATCAAGAAGACAGCAGTTCTTCCTGCTTTTTCAGGAACAAATGCAGAAGATAGTTTTTTTAGCCTTAGCTTTCAAACTCCACATGCATATACTATGAAAAAACTGTTTAGTCTCCAGACAAAATTAATATAATATAAGTAATTGACCAATATATAAATTAATCAATATGAAAAAAAAAAAAAAGAAAGAAATTAAGAAATGCAATGTTATTTCTGTTTTGAAATATATAGATATTGCTTAGATGCTGGTGTAGTAGGGAACTATGTAAGTAGGAGATGATAGATAGATAGATAGATAGATAGATAGATAGATAGATAGATAGATGATAGACAGCCAGCCAGGCCATGGAAGAGAAATGAGTAAATATTGTAATGCTTGCTGATCAAGTGTTTAGTATGAACATACAAGCTGATCAAATAGTGCATAATTACAAGTTTAAAAATTACTGCATAGAGTATTTGATTATTCATAGAAGTTATGGGCTCAGCTGAATGTGAGATTTTATGCGTGTCTGTTGGAACTGGTTGTTTATGGTGTGCCATTCTTTAATGGTAAAATGAAAAACAGCACAGTTCTGTGCCAGGACATGAGAGGGTCATAGGGGGAATGAATATTTATGAAGCAAAATAAATATGAAGATGGAACTTCCCTCTCCTTTTGCCATCCCCCACTTCCGTTTTTTAACTATAAAAAGTCCATGACATGTGATTTACATTGGCTTATATGCACTGTGGGGCAGTTCATGTCTTTGTATTTAGCTCTGATTATGGTGTGGTGTTGCAGGTACCCTCTTTGAGAAGTGGGTCTGTTGGAGGTGTAATTTGTCCTTTATTGCTTTTAGAAGATTCATGTACTCCTGAAATGATGCAGTAAGACAGTTTTGCAGAGCTATAGTTCTATTTTATCCATCCTTTTTAAGGAAAAGTAGATAGCTCTTCCCATTCAAACCTCTTGCCTTAGAATTTCCCTGTACTCTATATTGTGACCTGTAATGTACTTACTCTCTGGGAAGAGAGGCTTTACTGTTCATTTTATAAGACCCAAGAAAGAGACAACCAAAGGTTTTAGAACCAAGCTGTGGTTGGGTAAGTATTTAAAGAGGGATGGTTTACATCCTTAGCCTGCACATAAAGTACCAAAGTGACTTTTATCTTCTTAATGTTCTCTAAAATCCAATTGGCATGAGGTTCTCCTCATCCAGTTGGCAGCATAGGTGGTACCTGGCATCTTTCCTCAGTTTTTCAGGCTGTAATTTGGGTAGATTCTATGTCTCAGGTTAAAATTTAGGCACATCTGTAAATTTAGGCACATAACAGAACTGCTTAAGCTAGTTTAGTGCCTTGAGATCCCCTCCATAGAAAATAGAGAGAAACACATACCTCTGGAAAATTATTCAGTCATCCTAAGTTTTAATTTATCCATGAAGATAACAGTCTCCCTTTCACGAGGGCGGGGATCTAGAGTGGGGAGCTCCTAGGTTAGGAATTTTCATTAGATAATTGAAGTTAGATGGGAAGCATGTAAATTGAGTGTCTTGATAGTGAGACAAAGCCTTGATGTCCTGCAGAGGCTGATAGGATCATGACACATTCTAGCAGTAATTTACGGAGAACTGCTCTAAGGAGATGTAGGTAAAGTGAATGTAGGGAAGCTGTTAGCACTTATCTTTACTCACTCATTGAGCAGGTATTGTGCATTTCTGCCAGAAACACCTCTTCCCCCCAACAAGTCTGTTTTTCCTGGGCACAGACAGTTGCCAACTTATCAAATAATGAGGTGTTTTCTGTAGTGTGCACAAATAAAGATGAGAAAAGTGCATTCCTTGTAAATGCATTCTCAGAGGAAAAAGGAAACCAGAGTTCTAGATGAGACATGACACATGAAAGCATTCAGTCTGACTCATATTACCACTAACTCATCATCACCTTTCCCAATAAAACCAAGCTGCTTAAAAATTTGTTGATTTTTTTTTTTTTTCCCAGGGAGGAACAATATTTCAGGTGACAGAGAGAGAACACAGCAGGCAGCAAAGAATTCAATATGGATAAAATACTATGGTTTTGCTCTTTTTTAATTCTTCACTGCAGTTTGGTTTCTTCTGAATTCTTTATGGGCTGTGTTCTACTGAGGAAAAACACCCAAAACAAAAAAAGCTTTAAGAAACAAAGCGAATTTCAAAGACAATCTGAAATGAAGAGTGAACATTCAAAAAACTGAGGGTAAGCATACGCCTCCTTTGAACTCAGGAGGTTAATATGAATGGGCAATATTTTCTTTCAGACCGTTCCTCACAATTAAGTACAGCACTGATGAAAACTCAGACAGGAGATCAATGATGTGTCCTGGAAAGAGCCTGGACCCATGATGGAGCAGTCAAGAGCAAATTCTTTCTAAACATGGAGCTGTCATGGGGATCAAAAGAATTGCTTCAACTGTGCTTATTTACTAGAGAAAGTACTTATATTTATTACATTATTGAGAACAAAAAACAAGTACTAGTACCTGGCTGTTTTATTTCCACAACCCTGTTATCATCATCAGTAGCTGAGACAAGTTTCTCAACAGAAACGATAAATAGTATTGCCCCCTTGCCCACAGCTAAATAGATTGAAGCAACAGCATTGAAGTGGAATGTTTATTTCTTGTTGCCAGCTCTTTCCCATAGAGGAGAGAAACCCACCTGCCTGGTATTGTGCTTGCCTGCACTGCCCTGCTTTCCTCAGAAGGAGTACCAGATGCCCTGCTTTGAAATGGTGCAGGACAGGTTGTTAGTGCATGTGATCTCCTTGGGGAAAATTCTAGCTGAGAGCTTTCAAAAGGCAAGCTATTTTAGTTATGTCACACAGGTGAGTTTTCAGGAGACAGGATTCTAATGGAAAGTCTTGTTTCCATTTAATATATTCTGCATAATTTTACTTCTTGAGAATAAGAAAGGATAATTCATACTTGGCTCTGTTTCCCTGTGCAATTTACAGAAAATTGATCATCTTCTGACCTAAAACTGAGAAGATACTACTGTCAGTCTAATTCTGTGTTTGGATGCTTGTGCGTAATGGACTTGAGGCATGAGAACACGTGGTCTTGAATCTCTAATCCAAAAGATAATTTAAGGAGGGTTGTCTTGTTGGTTTTTTTTTTGGGGGTTTTTTTTTTTTTTTTTTTTTTAATATGGGGACAAATCTGTTACTTTTCTGCCTGTTCTAGGATATCCACACAGCGACTGAGCACCTTGTGTTTCAGGTAGAACTAGTGAAGTTCTCATCTGTCATGGGGTCTTCAGCTATTCTTTGATTGTGGAAGAGTTTATATCTTTTATTGATTTGTCCTTTGTTTCTTTGGGTTTCTTCTTGAAGCACCTCTTGTCTCAGAGGATCCTAGTGGCTTTTGGAGATCTCTGTGGTAGTAAGTTGTATCAGGGTAATTTTACCATGCTATTTCAGAGGCTTGCAATGTTTCCCTCTGTTGTGCCTGAGAAACTCTGTTAGCCAGTCCCTGTTAGTGGTGATCGGCAAGGTCTTTGTTTTAACTTTTCTTACTGCGCTTTTGGCAGCATGGGTTATTTTTAGGGTGAACGAGGTGTATACTCCATGCACATATTCTTGCTGAGGATAGGCATATGCTAGGGCATGGCCAGCCGAGAGTGGACCACATGAAGAGGTTCTTGGGGGCCTCTCTGATACCTCTCCATGCCCATGGAATGTGCCCCAGTATGTTTATTTGCTCTTTGGCAAGGTACAGTGGAAACAAATTTCCAGATCTCTAGTGACACCATAGGAAGCAATGGTGGAAAATCCCTGTATAGCTTGATGTGCATCATGTAACTAGTCTATTAGCAAAGTAGTCAAATAAAAATGGACTCTAACAATAGCATTTCTTCCTAGGATCAGTATGAACAGCCTCCTGAAGCAAATAAATTGTATTTAGGTGAAGGTGATGTGCAATTTTGACCTCTAATAACACAGTGTTTTTCATGAACAGATTCATAGATTAACTACTGTGATCTTTTATGTTGTGCCATCTGTAATGTTGAGGAGTTTATGTGAGGAGAGGAACCGCCTAGGAAGGACATTTGAGAGAAAGTAGAAATGAACTCTTTCCTGGGTGCATCAGATATCCAAGAACATCTCTAATATATAGTATGAAGGTTATTATTTTGGATATTTGAGGAGAGAGAGCATTTGTAATGTGTCATACACACGTTTGGTCTCTGAGAAAACTAATAATGCGAAGGGTAAGAACATATGACATAATTACAGCTCCAGCCCTGTTCTGTTTCCATATTTCTGTGCCTCCATGGGATAGTTATGTTGTAATCTTGAATGCATTAACTGTTATGCATGAAGTCACATGACTTGAACTCTGGGCCAGACACAGATTAATTGATTTCTAATGGAAAAATGCATGCCTGATGCTATTTTCGTCACAACACATCCTGTCCTGTGCAGAGAGTAGTAATCTTTTACCTATCTGAAAGTTAAATCTAGAACACTATTTACCCTCATATGTACAACCCTGCAAATGAAGTGCTTCCTTTCCATCTGACTCATAGGGGAGTGTTTCCAGCCTCTTGGGTTTGGCTTGTGGGGGATCCATTCTGTGCACAACTTCTAATTTTTAAATCAGTCTTGAGAAGAGCTGTCTTTGCTGCAGACATGCTCCTGTGCTGTTGCTGCTGAATTTTCTACCAAGGTATGTACCAGAGGCGTATGTATCTACCTAGTAAACATAGCAAGTATCTTAGGTTTGTCAAGAGCAGGCTGTCTAGTGTAGAGTGTATGTCTTTTCTGTGAGTTGGCAGTGAGTGTGTCAAATGGTCTGCTACAAGCTTGCCTCATTGGGGCATCTCCCTCCTCCCTCACAAGGCCATTTAGAAGCGGACTGTGTCCACCTCTGGACTTTTCTAAAGCCCTTCTCAGCACATTTAAGGTGTGCATGTCTAGTGTATTACTATCCTTACTCTTCAGCATATGACTCCCCAGACTGGACTGAGCTGTGGTGAGGTGTTTTGATCCAGTGGTTGGATTTCATCATGGTGTGGATTTGACAGATAAATGTCCTGACTTCGTCCTGCTGGACCACTTCTCACAACTGTAACAAGTTGTAGAACAAATAGACATATCTTCACTTTGGTTTTCAGTTTCATTTTAGTCTTTTGCTGCTCTTTGGTTTGGTTAGATAATCAGTTCTTCAAGGCAGGAACCTGCTGTTCTTATACATCTGTGGAGTACAGATTCTATCAGGGCCATATACATCAAAATAACAAATGAAGGGTCTCACTTCTGATTGTACTTACAGACCATGACTTAGTCTGGGGGTAGAAGCAGTGTGTCTGAGTCTCTGTCACTGACGTACAGTGCATGTAATCATTGAAGGTTAGGCCAAGTCCCTCCGATGTTTGCTTGGACAAAATATTGCTTCATATTGGCAGAAAAAATGGGTGGTTTTGACCTCTCTTCTGCCATTCTCATGGTGCAGATCTCCTGTTTGTTTGCGAATAACCATCTCCCCTCCATCTTCGATGATAAAACCACTAATAGTCAGACTTCACTTCCCAAGGACGCCTTGTGATTCTAGGGAAACTAAACCTGCCTTTATTTCCAAGAAAATTGTAAGTCCGCTTCTTGAAAAGATGTGGTCATGGTATGTAGTTGGAGAGTGAAGGGTTTGTTTTGAGGAAGCAATCTGGTTTGGAAAAATATCTCCCAGGCAGAATGAAAAGAAAGTACCATATCTTTCACTGCATTCCTTCCAATCTGGATCAGTTTTGCCGGTACACCTCTGTAAGTGTGAATATCCTAGAATGGTATATGCTTGTTTTCCAGCTTTCCTTATACTAGGTACAATCCCAGTCCTGAAGCTCTCACTTTTCCTGTGAAAGATGATCCAACATTTTCAATAGCTGGAGTTCAAAAGATGCTTCTGACCCTCTGACTTACCAGCAATTGCCCTACCTCATTTACAGAGATGTCAAGCAGTGTCCTGAGATGGATTCTAAAGAAGTATTCTGCCATAATCATTCCTAGTAAATTCAGAGATTTGATTTAATCTAACTTTAGAGCACACATTTTGTTTCCCAATAAAGTATTCTTTTTGTGACCTCCTAATTAATAAGATTAAGGGAATTTAGCCTGGGAATCTGACAAAAGGCAGCATTCTAGGACCCTCACTGAATATTAATATCCATCTTGTAGCAAAAGCAGAACACTTGTTTGTGTATATTGGAGCCCCACTGGTTTAGGTCTTTACTAGGAAAACAACAAAGAAGAGAAAAAAAATAACAAATTACAGCTGAAACAAATCATCAGCATTGCTGTTTTCAAATTACTATATTTCTGGGGAATTTCAGTCAGTTACATGAAAAAGAAGACACCAGTTTCAATGGAGCTTTGATAGTCAGGTTATGTTAATAATGGGGACTCATGTAAAATGCATAAGGTATACCTTACAGATGAAGAAGATTGCTAATAATTATTCTGTATGCTAAGAGTGTAGCTCTTTCTGAACTGATACATAAAGACTCCTTTACATCCTAGTCTAATTACTTATAGACAGTTGAGCGCAAAATTACTTTCATCTGTTTGAACATGTGGAAGGAAAGAGATTAGAGATGTACCTTTCAAAACAGCTGGTTGGCATGTTAAAGAAGAAAACCTACTGGTTCTTCGGTTCTGATTGAAAAGTGCATTTCTTTATAATTAGACCTATTAAAGTAAATGTCATGCAGGGGGATTCTCAGAGGGGGTGACTGGGGTGCACAGCGTGAAAGTCAGTTGCTCTCTTACAGCTGCTCTAGAAACTGGAAGAGTTTTCAAAGCTGAGGAAAGATAGGACTAGGTGTTTTGACATCTTGTATTTTTCCCTAGCCATTTGGAGGTCTCTTTTCTTTGCCCTGGCTTCCATTGACTAGGATTGGAAGTTCCTGGGAATGGAAAACGGCTGTGGGCAGCAACTACTCTCACCTTTTTTATCTTTTTCTCACTGTCCTTCGGGAAGAGGTGCATGGGAGTTGTGCGGAAAGCAACAATTTGCACAGGAAAAAAACATATGAAGTGTCTCAAAGGGGCTGCAGGCTGATGAGTGATCAATATCTTGAATCTCTGCTTTAGCTGATTTCAGGGCAAGTACTGTAGAAAAGGAATATGTATACAAGTGGTTTAATCCTGTACTGACTTTATAATATTAAAATAGAATAGTGCATTTGTAGCAACACCAACAAACAAAATCTCTCACCTCCTCTAGGTTTCTAATTCTGCCCAAAGCCTTTTAGTGCATCCTGAGACAACAGCAGTAGTAGAAAGTTCTTTGGAGTGCTCTCATCCAGGCTTTTCTGAGAATTTCACAAAGCAGCAGATAAGGCGATGGGACATAATATTATGCAAAACTGAATCTGATGATTCTGGAGTTGTGATGCTAGGTTGTGTTGTGTAAGTGTCCCGGAGGGCTGAAATCTGATAAGGGATCATAACCCGTGTGTAATGGACTATTACCCTCTATCTGTGGGAGAAGTTATATTTCTCACCCTTGCCCCTGAACATGTCTGTGGAGCAAGCTGATGTGAATTATTGTGCAACCACATTCTGTGTAACTCCTGAGGCCTCTGAAAGTCTCTCCCCTGTCATCTCAATCCCTTTCCTCTCTCTGCATCTTTTGTTACAGCTCCTTATATACACTAGGCAGTATTGGCACTAGAATCTGATAGCAAGAATTTCTTCTCTTTTTCTCAGTTTTTCCTAACACCTCACTTAACGATTCTGTTGCTTTCTATCATATCTTCTTTGAGTGCAAGTACTGTCTGTAAAGCAATTAATGAGTGATCAGTGTGTGACTTTATTTGAGCTTGATGGTGAAGTTTTGGCAGACGTGACTGCTTTAGGAGCTCTTGGCTGAATGTGGATCTACCCTTGGGAAAAGCTGAAAATCTATATTGAATGGTCAGCCCTAAGCAGAGCACCTTCTTTCAGGACCCACCATTACCTAGCTTTGGGACTAGGCTAAACTGCTTATTTTAGAAGTCGAAGTAATGGTTAACTGGGAAAAAATTGCAGCATATAAAACCTTTGTGTGCCCTCATAGGATGTGGGAAAAGTCTGCATTGAAACCTGTTTTCCAGCTCTGAGATGGCATTCTACCATGTTTCATGACTACTTTTTTTTATGCAGAAATGCTTCAGGCATCAGAATCACAGAATAAGCTTGTTGGAGCCTCTGGAATTCTGGTCCAGCCATTCAGCCCAAAAAGGTTGTTCAAGGCCTTGTCCTGTCAAGTTTTTGAACATCTCTGAGTAGGTCTTAAGATCAAGTCTGAAGAGCACTGGAACAGTTTAAATAACCACCAGTTTAATCTGGTATCCTGTCACTAACAGTCACAAATAGATAGTATTTAAGGGATGAGTATTGAATAAGTCTACAATAACCCTTCCTATTACACATCTAAAATCAGTGAGTTTTGGGTTTACTTCATGCCTATCTGAGATCTGTGGGATTTTTGGGTCACAAGGATTGACTAGTTATAGTAAGCATGAAAAAGAAGGTACATGGGCAGCTTCTGGATTCAGGCCAGCTTCTCTTGTATTTCTTCCCTCGATGAATTTTTCACATGCATAAAGATAGAACATTATAACTAACACTTTACGAAAGATTACATCAAATAAGCAGGAGGTCCATGGCCTTAGTATGTATTATTGCCCTTTTCCATTAGATCCGCTCCTGTTCATGTCACAAAAGAAACCAGCTCTTTGTGTCCATCTGGGTATGCTGGTAATTGGATATTCTATGCCTGTGTGAGTCAATGTCTGCTGACTGGCAGTACATGTGGCAGTCCTAATGAAGATACCCTGCACAAATCCCACCTTCTCCTGAATCAACCCTGCTCCCCATAAAAGCCTTCAGCGAGCTATTTTGCTGCTGTGTGAGGAAGGGTCTCCTGACTCCTCCTGAGTTCATGTTGAGAGGCTTAAACTCTTGAGAAAGCAAAAGGCAGCTTGGTACATCACTCCAAAAGATGACTGACTCTTTCATTAGTGAAATTAGTGAAGAGGACACTGAGGTGCACAGAGCTTGCTGAATGCTTCCTGCTAAACCCCTAGAAGAATGACTGTCCTGTAGGGCCCTGAGCCTGCCCAAGGGAAATAACAATAACTATTACTGCACCAGTTATGCTAACTTACGAATGAGTTCCCCTTTGTCTTTATTTCTAACACAGTTTGGACTTGCACCAACTTCAAATTCTTTATGGATTGAAGGTACTTCTGATTAAAAGATACGTCTTGTTTTAAAGGACAGCTATTGTGTTGCACACATAATACATGGTTACCAGGAGCGCTACTGATTGCTGATAATTTAATTCCTGTAACAGACTACAGAAAGCTTATTACCTGGCAGCCACTATTCAATCACTATTTTCTGAAATAAATAGCCTATCAGACAGCTAACAATAAAAAAACAAACATGATGTCCTTAATTTTGTGTCTTTTTTAATGTAATATACTGTGCTAACACAGACATCCTAAAAGCTGTCTCCCTGCTAATCCTTCTCAATGGTTTTCCCCTGTATTTGTGGCATGGCATATTTAAGTAAATGGCATTGTTACATTAATTTAAAAATCTGATGCATGAGTTAAATAAGATAGTATAATAGAGGATGAAATGCACTAAATTCCATGTTATATTCATCAAGTTCATTGTCAGTTTTTAGTGTGCCATAGAAAAAGAAGTATTTTTAAATAAGTTCAACTGATTGTGTTTCACTGTCATAGTTCTTGAGACCACAGTAAAAGCTACAGGACCAAAGGCAATAGAAACACTCAGGCATCTGGGTTAACAATAAATACTAAATACTGTAAAATAATTCTTCCCACCTCCCCAACAACCCAGAACCTCATTTGTCTCCACAGAAAGCTTGGTGATGTAGAATGACAAAATGTAATAAATGGGTAAGCAATGAGGTGGATAATGGAAGTAAGAAGGGAGAATCTAATTAATTTTAATTAATTAATAAACCAAATTATAACAAATCTACAGAAAGGACATCAGTTCTTTCAGTTATCCATCTTTTACTGATGTAGAATGAAGTCTGATGTGACATTGGTTATAGATCAAATACAGAGCTGTCCGAATTTTCAATGTGATTTTTTTGAAGAAATGTGATTTTCTTTTTAACAATCAAAATGCAGCTTTCCAAAAAAGTTTGGATTTTTTCAGTATGCTGTAAGTAAAAATTGACACATAGAATTATAGAAACATAGAATAGTTAGGATTGGAAAGGACCTTAAGGTCATCTAATTCCAGCCCCCCTGCCATGGGCATGGACACCTCCCACTAAATCTTGTCACCCAAGGCTATGTCCAGCCTGGCCTTCAACACTGCCAGTGGTGGAGCATTCACAACTTCCCTGGGCAACCCATTCCAATGCCTCACCACCCTTACAGTAAAGAATATCTTCCTCAGATCCAATCTAAATTACCCCTAAGTTTGAACCTGTTACCCCTTGTCCTATTACTACAGTACCTCATGAAGAGTCCCTCCCCAGCATCCCTATAGGCCCTCTTCAGATACTGGAAAGCTGCTATGCGGTCTCCAAGCAGCTTTCTTTTCTCCGGGATGAACAGCCCCAGCTTTCTCATCCTATCTTTGTAGGAGAGGTGCTCCAGTCCCCTGATCATCCTTGTGGCCCTCCTCTGGCCTTATTCCAACTCTTCCATGTCCTTTTTATGTTGAGGACACCAGAACTACACACAATACTCCAAGTGAGGTCTCACGAGAGCAGAGTAGA
>JASSUY010027729.1:0-89219 GCA_032466535.1 Forpus xanthops | reverse complement strand
ACCAGAACTGCACACAGTACTCCAAGTGAGGTCTCACAAGAGCAGAGTAGAGGGGCAGGATCACCTCCCTTGACCTGTGGGTATTCTTAATTTTTTCTGAATTTAATTTTTTATTCAATTTTTTTTTCTTTTAATTATATTTATTTTTTTTGTAGAATCCCGGAACGGTTTGGGTTGGAAGGGACCTTAAAGCTCATCCTGTTCCAACCTCCTGACACAAGGCAGGGACACTTTCCACTAGACCAGGTTGCTCCAAGTCCCATCCAGCCTGGGCTCAGGCACTGCCAGGGATGAGGCAGCCACAACTTCTCTGGGCACCCTGTGCTGTCACCTCAGCACCCTCACTGGGAAGAACTTCTTCCTCAGATCTCATCTAAATTTCCCCTCTGTCAGTTTAAAGCCATTCCTCCTTTTCCTGTGCTACAAGAAGAAAGTTGCTTTTTCTTGTAATTCAAAGCTACAGCCTTACAGACTCACTCTTTATCTTTTTCCCTCTTTCCAACCCTAGCATCAGAAAGTCTCCAGCAGCCCCGAGATGCCTGTCTCCAAGAAAAAGCAGGAGAAGGAGGAAAAGGTGGAGGAGAAACGGTGAGTATACAGACTGCCATTTTGGTGGGAACCTACCAGAAATGGCCTATTTTTGCAAGGGAGATACTTCGTAAAATGCTTCTATGTATTGTTTTGGCATTAGGCTTGTTCTGCATTTGCCTGAACCATCCCTAAAACCTCTGGTTTGCCCCCAAAACGTGTTTGCTGTGTTGTTTTGGGTTTTTTTGTGGGCAGCTTTCCTTGGCTGAGGATGGAAGTGGTGCGATGTGGCTGGAGGGAGGGATGGGAATGAGCTTTTGGAGGAGCCAGATGAATGTGTGGGTCAGGGATCCTCACTAATCTTTTCCCTGCAGACCGGAAGGGAGCAAGAAATCCAAAAAGGAGAAAAAAAAGAAGAAAAAGAAGAAACATAAGAAGGAAAAGAAAAAGGATAAGCATCATAAGAGGGATGCTGCCTCATCGTCTTCTGAGTCTTCTTCGGATGAGGATGACAGGTACCTCAGGGTTGGCAGGGCATCATTGCTGGAAAATGGGATGAAGGATTTAGGAGAGCTGCATGATCATGGCTGGGATCAAGATGCCCCATCAGCATCTCCTGGCTTTCCGAAATACGTTTTTCACCCCCAGAATCAGCTTCTTGATGTTCCCTGTGTCCCCAGTGTCCCTTACTTTTCCTCACCCATAGGCACCACCGAAGGAAGACCCAGCAGCACCATGAGACATCGCGGCACAGTGGCCGACATCGACATGACACAGATTCCTCCAGCAGCAGCAGGGATTCTGGCAGGAGTCCCTCGCGCCACCCTGCCCATCAGCGGAGCCGCAGCAGGGATGGCCGCGGCCGGCACCCATCCCCACGGCACAAGGGGAGGAAGAGGAGCAGGAGCCGGTCCCCTCCATCCCGCGGAGCCAGGCAGCGCCACGACACTGATTCGGACTGAGAGGATGTTTAGGGGGTGTTTTCCAGGGAGAGCTCGCAGAGATTATCGATTTTATAAGCTTAGTAAATTAAAGAAGCCACAGCTCTGCTGTTGCTGGGGCTGAGCCCAGCAAAGCGTGGTGTGTGGTGTAATGGCAGCTGCCCCTTACCTGCCCACAGCCCCTGCCTTCAACATGAGACAGCCCCACGGGTAGTGGGGGGCAGCAGGGAGCCGGATGCCTTTCTCCTTGCTGCAGGGAGCCATCCATCCAGGCATGATCTAGCTGTGGGGTGGGTGCTGGCCCTGGGGTGGTTGTGGCTGCAGTGCTGCAGATGCTGCAAATACTTTGTGTTTATGTAAAGAGACATTACTATGCAGTTGTTATTGTGTTTTTAACGTCTTTCAAAGCCATCACGTAGCTGCCAGTAAAGTGGCTGAAAGGGAGGTTCTTTCCTTAAACCTTTCCTTAAGTTTACAGCTGTGAAATAAAACCCAGGACTCATGCACTACTGGGAGGGTTTTGCATCTTGGGCCCGATGGGTTTATGAGAGCCAGGCTGTCAGGCTCTCCACAGGACCACCTCTGTATTCCATGAGCTCACAAGTGCTCTCCACATGGTGATGGATGCTCTTCATATCATAAGGGTGCTCCCCATGGGGCTACACGTGCTCTCCATGGAGCAGCAATGTCATCCATGTTTTCCAAGGGTCATGAGTGTCCTTCGTGGGTTGTGATAGGCTCCCCATTGATCATCACCCACTCCATAGGACACATGTATACATGCAAGCAGGGAGCACAAGGGATATCAATGATGTCAGGAGGCCAGTGTGACACCTCTCCACAAGAAGGACAGGAAGGAAGAACCTGGGAACTACAGGCCTGTCAGCCTGACCTTGGTGCTGGAGAAGATCATGGAGCAGATAATCCTAAGTGAGGTCATAAAGCACAAACAGGAAAATGAGGGGATCCGGCCCGGTCAGCATGGGTACAGGAAGGGCAAGTCCTGCTTGACCAACCTCATCTCCTGTAATAAGATGACCATCCTGGTTGAGGATGGGCATTGTGTGTGGGGAGTGAAGGCAATAAGATTTGCATGAAGAAAGTTTGGGAATGAGCTCTGAAGCCTTGGTGCTTTAACAAGTCCTGAGCAATGAGTTGGGGTGTTGAAGGCCAGAGGATGTTGGGGTTGTGAGAGGGTCTGCAGCACTGTGATTGGAGTATTTACATGGAGGGTTTTACAGGGGCCAGTGAGATAGAATGTTGTATATATATACAAGCTGGAAAAGTACCGAACAGGGGGATAAAAAGGGTTTGATTGTAATAAAGTTGGATTTGAGTCTTATCATCAACTTGAGTCCGTGTCATGAAATGCCACAATTGTGTATTTGGGCTTCAGTAAAGCATTTGACGCTGTCTCCCACAGCATTCTCCTGGACAAATTGGCTGGATTGGAGGATTCTTCGCTGGATTGGAGGATTCTTCACTGGGTTGGAAACTGGTGGGATGGCCGAGCCCAAAGTGTAAAGGGTGTCACATCTAGTTGGCGACTGGTCACTAATGGTGTCCCTCAGGGCTCAGTGTTAGGGGCAGTGTTCAGTATCTCTACTGATGATCTGGATGAGGGGATAAAGTGTACCCTCCTTAAATTTGCAGATGTCCTCAAGCTGGGTGGAAGTGTTGATCTGCTGGAGGGTAGGAAGGGCCTGCAGAGGGATCTGGACAGGCTGTGTTGATGTGCTGTGGCCAATGGCATGAGGTTCAACAAGGGAAAGTGCTGGGTCTTGCGCTGGCTGGAAATCTGCTCATTGGAAAAGGACCTGGGGGTGCTGATTAATGGCCACTGAACATGAGCGACTTGTGACCAGTCAGGCAAGGAGGCTGACGGCAATCTGGCCTGTGTCAGCAATAGTATGTCCAGCAGGGGCAGGGAAGTGATTGTCCCCTGTACTCAGCACTGGTGAGGCTGCATCTCAAATCCTGTGTTCAGTTCTGAGCCCCTCACTACAAGAGAAAGATTGAGGTGCTGGAGTGGGTTCAGAGAAGGCCAATGAAGCTGGTGAAGAGTCTGGAGCACAAGCATGATGAGGAGCAGCTGAGGGAACTGGGGGTGTTTAGTCTGGAGAAGGCTCAGGGGGGAGCCTTATTGCTCTGTACAACTACCTGAAAGGAGCTTGTAGTGAGGTGGGAATGGGTCTCTTCTCCCAGGTAACAAGCAATAGAACAAGATGTAGTAGCCTCAAGCTGTGTCAGGGGAGATTTAGGTTGGATATTAGGAAAAATCTCTTCACAGAGAGGGTGATCAGGCACTGGAGCAGGCCGGCCAGGGAAGTGGTGGTCACCATCCCTGGAAGTGATCACAAAACATGTAGATGTGATATTTAGTGACACGGTTTAGACTTGGCAGTCCCGGAGTAACAGTTGGACTTGACAATCTTAAAGGTCTTTTCCAACCTATTGATTCCATAGTTCTATGATTCTTGATGCACTGAGAAAAGGGAAATTCTCATCAATAAATAGAAATATTGATCCAAACGGAAAGGGGTTGTCCCAGACAGCTCCGGGCCAGAGCATCTCTGGCTGCAGGAGTGGCCGTGCCAAGCACAAGGGCTCCATTTGTGAATTAATGATGCAACATGTCCTGCTGCACACAGGGGGGTTTGTGTGCCTTGGCAAACAAGAGCCCTGGGCTGGCGACCGGCCTGGCTTTGCTCTGTGGCAGCTCTGGGGGGGGGGGTTCTGTCACACCATGACAGCCGGACGGGAGGGACGGGGTGTGGAGCGGCACTGCTGGTGCGGGGTGGGACCAGGCGTGCCCGGTGTGGAACAAGGGCAGCATTCATCACCGGGGGGGACACAGCAGGACAGGGCTGAGGAGGTGAAATAAAGCCCTTCTGTCCTGCTCCCCGGCTGTGAGCACGTGCATAACCCTGCCGGCATGGGCAGCAGGAGATGCTACGGAGCAGTCTTATGCTTCAGTGCTCCCCCAGCACACAACGAGATGCTTTCTAGGGGGGTTAACAACCTCTCGGCAGCATCTCAGGGCTATTCCTCTTGGTTTGAGCAGCTGCAGCCCCAGATCCACACCAGGGACCCACTGATGACTGCCCACATGCAGCTCATGTCGTGCAAGAGGGGTATTCCTGAACCCGTGCTCCCTGGCTGGAGGCTCCCCCCAGACTAAGCTCACCGAGTTAGAGGTCATCCCCCAGCCAGGGATGTTTGCGGTCCAAGCTGTGAAAGGAGCCTGCTGGGAGCATCCCAGTGCAGGTCTGTGTTAACAGGAACCCAGCACCGGGAGCTCCAGGCGACAAGGGGAACTTCGTAAGAGCTGAACGACCACAGGAAGCAGAGAACAAACCCAGAGTCCACACAAATCCCAGCATTCCACTTCAAGTCATGCTCCCTGCACAGGCTCCCACTTTCCCTTGCTCCATCTCCCACACATGGATGCTTCCAGCAGGGCTGGACTCTGCCAGGACAATTAACATCCACGGCTCTAAGCAGTCCCAGGCAGGACAAGCAAGTGTTGGTTTCATAGAACCACATTTTGGCTTGGGTTGGAGGGGACCTTAGCACTCATTCAGTTCCAAACCCTGCCATGGGCAGGGACACCTTCTGCTAGACCAAGTTTCTCCAAGCCCTGTCCAACCTGTCCTTGAACACTGCCGGGCATGGGGCAGCCACAGCTTCTCTGGGCAACCTGTGCCAGGGCCTCAGCACCTTCACAGAGCAGAACTTCCTCCTCAGACCCCATCTCAATCTTCCCTCTGTCAGTTTAAAGCCATTCTCCCTTGTCCTGTCCCTACCTGCCCTTGTCAAAAGCCCCTCTCCAGCTTTCTTTTCGGCTCTTTCAGGCACTGGAAGCTGCTCAAAGGTCTCCCCAGCTTTACCAAGCCCGATGCTGGCAGGGCTGTGGCACAGCCATCTTGGGGCACTCAGCCTGGCCAGGAGACCTCCCTCTGCCCAGCTGCCTCTGCCTCCCTGGGATGTTGCACCTCTGGCTCCCTGCTCCCACAGAGAACTCACACCCATTTACTATGGGCTATGAGCAGATGCCTTCCCTGACTCCAGAGACAGGTGTTTTGCAGCACAGTCTCTCCCGCTCTCTCCCCTTTGAAACCTTTACCAAGGCTTTATTCCCTGTCTGTTGCTGTTCCCGGCTGGACTGAGGGGGAACCACACCAGACCCAGTGTTTTGAGCTCACCCTTCCTGTGGGCATGAGCTGACTCCTGCTTTGATGGGTGGCTAAAATCCCAGGGCTGTGCTTAGTCCAGGATAGAGCAGAGGGCGCGTCCAGCTCCCTCAGCTTGCTGATCCTGGGGACTCACCAGTGTATTCCACATCATTTTCCTCCTTCCACCCTTGGCCACCAGCAAATTCTGAACATAAGGGAGCAGGATCTGCAGCGTGGCCAGGACAGTTGCATCAAGTTACACAGGTCAACGTGCTTCGGGTGAAAGCCATTGCTTAAGACAAGGCTGAGCTGTCACAGCAGGTCATCTACCTCTTCAGGAGTGGGAGATGAAGGAGAGTCTCTGCTTATTTCAGCAGTGCAAAGTGTCACCAGCAGAAGAGCCATAGTTCACTGTTCAAGTTCACAGTAGTCCTCTTCAAGTTCACAGAAGCTGTGGTTGCCCCATCCCCGGCAGTGTTCAAGGCCAGGTTGGATGGGGCTTGGAGCAACCTGATCTAATGGAAGGTGTTTGTGACCCTGGCAGGGAATTGCAACTGGACGAGCATTAAGGTCCCTTCCACCCAAACCAGTCTGATTCAAGTTCAGTGCCCTCCCAGACCAGGAATAGACATCCTGCCCTATTAGGGATCCTGATTCAGAGCTTGAAAATCAAAGCAAGAATAACCTGACCTACAGGAGTTTTGTAATCCTGTTGTTTGCCCAGTATTATTTACTCTTTACTACTGAAGTGAGCTCAAGGAACAGACCTGGGGCTCAGGCAGCACCACACTAAGGAACCTGCACCCTCCTACCTGCCACTCACTCTACCAAAGACAGGGCAGAGACAACACCCTTTATATTCAGTGAGCCTCAGTCCAACAGGTCAGTCCCAGAGAAAAGCATGCTCAGGCAGAGGGTGGGTCTGTGTATACATGCTAAGCAGCTATGGTGCTGCTTGAAGGATTCAGAAAGGAAAGAAAACCTGGGGAGCAAGGGGAAGTGTGATCTGTTGATGAGAAAGCAATGATCCAAAGAGCCAGCTCTTGCTTCACAGTGGGGAAGCCGATGCCAGGTCAGCAGCCTACAGAGGAAGCAGTGCTCCTGTTGTCTCCAGACACATTGCAGTCCTCTCTGACCACATCCAAAGCCTCAGGGTTTGGGGTAGATTGCTCTCTAACCTGCATGATACACCTTCCACTTTACAGATTCCACCCTGTGAAATGGTCCAGAGGTAACTGTGAGAGGGGGAAACCACACAAACTGAAGTGTTTAAAAAGGTAGTCTTTGTATTTCCCACCCCCCAAAAAACCTGCTAATACAAATGTCCTTCCCCTAAGTGGGATCAGGAGGAGGAACAAACCTGTGGAAAGTGATGGGACTGCTGCAGAAGCACAACAGATGCCCTGAGGCAATTAAGGGACTACAACAGAAGCCAACCATCACCAGTGGACAAGATCAGAGAACTGCTGCCTACCTCTTCAACCTCCATAAGTGCAACTGGGAATGACAGATTATTTGGGAAACATAGGAGATGTCCTGAAATTCTCATTCAAACTGATGTGGCAAAACACTGGTTGGGTCAGCATTAATCCAGCAGCAGGTACTGTACAAAGATGATACAAAACAACGTGATACCAGGGCAAGTTTCATGAAACTTTTTATTCAACAAGTATTTCATTATGATTCTGCCAAGATGATCAAATGAACAGCAAGGCATAAAAAACATGAAATAGTTAAGAGATTTTATTCTAATAGCTTTAATTACAGTGCTTGTTTGTCGAAATGAAAACTGAAAACAAGTATACAAAACAGTTGATTACTAAGTGTGTATTGAAAGCAATAAAGGTTTCCACAACACTAAATAAACCAGTTCTGATAGTTCCTCGAGTTAAAGTTTAACAGCTCCAGCTTCTTCAGTGTTTTATCAAAATACAAAAGAAAAGTAAAGAGGTCTTTTTTCTGATGGCAAATCTGAACCTTGCAGTATGAGGGATGCCAAGGGTTTTCACACATATACAGATATGGGATTGTTCCAAAATGGGATTGAATACTTCTAGAGTGGAATGACTCTCCAAACTCTCATGCTTTTTTGTTTTCCTAGATGCTATACATAGATGTTTGGTGTTTTTCATGGCAATTCTTGCATTAAGTACAGTACTTTCTGCCTCTAGAGCTTAGGACTAGTACAGGCTGTGCTTTCTGTGGAAAGGTTTGCCTTCTGGAGTGGTTTACGCAAGAAAAGTACAAAACACTTGTGAAAATACGACAAAATGTTGACTTCTGGAAATTGTTTCAAGTTCAATGGAAGTGATAAACCTCGCCTTAACTAAAAGTCAGATGTTTAGCATGAGTCTGCAAAAGCTCATCTAAACCAGGCCTGACAAATCTATGAACAAATATGAGCACACACTGTGAGCTACAGAAAGAGCCAGAGATGTACTGGTTATGATCTGTTCTTTAACCAGATGAAGCCAATTGGGTGTCGATCATTGCTTCGCCATCTCGAAAGAATCAAAAGTCACCACTCAGAGCTACAACAGCAGAAGCTACGTCAAACGTTGGTATGTTGAAGTGTTTTTACTTTTCCTTGACTAGTTAAAAAAATACAGAATTCAGGTTAAAAACCAACCGCCAAAATCGATCTTACAGATCTCACAACCCAGCCAAGATAGTATTCAGCTCTACTGCACGAGGACCACTGGCAACCCTTGTGTTGACCCACTGAAATCCCTTCCAAGTACTAAACAGTGAGTTGATTCTTTACAATAAAAAAGCTGAGTAATATTGCATAGGAGTACCAGAAACTGCCTCATTGGAAACAAAAACTATTTACATTAAATAAGAAACCTAACTGTTTTCAGGCTTGTATTTGCCACATTTACAGCATGATGCAATATATACTGTGACAAAAGAAATGAAAACAGCTTCCGGCACTCAATACCACAAAGTAGCACAGTTTGCCACATTAGAGTAAAGCGAAGGGCGAATAGGAGGAAATAAGAGGGAAGGGTGGAAAAAGAGGGAAGAGGAAGGTTTATGGTTTCATTTCTGGTTTCGGAGCTGATTGGACAACCAGTCCAGTCCTTCATAGAGACCGTCTCCACTAGTGGCACAGGTTGCCTGGATATACCAGTTCCTGTGACGAAGAGAATGCAGTCCAAGTTTGTCTGTGATCTCTGCTGCATTCATCGCGTTCGGCAGGTCCTGGGGGAAGGAAGAAGGGTCATTTTCTCCCCTACTCAATAAGAAGAAATGCCCACCTCCCTTAGCTGTTTTTGAGCACAGCATCAGTTTTAAGAAGAAAGTTTTAACAGCTCTTAGAAATTCTCTTTAAGAAAAACTTGGTGGATTACTTCTCTACTCAAGCTATTTCCCCTCTACTAACAAAAAAGTCAAAGGCTGAAGAACACGTATTATAGAATATTTCTCTTCAGAAAACAGAAGACAGTTGACATTTGGATGAAGTCATCAGGCCCATTAGTGCTGACCCTGAACCACATACAATTCAAAGCCATTTCATTCACTTTCCACTCAGGAAAAGTGTGGGGCTTTTTTTGTGACTGCAGATATGACTTCAGGTCAAGTTTTAACTTGAAGTAGCACTTGGCTTAGTACTGCTTTGCACTGTCCTTCCTCTCCAGCCTATACAGGGCCCTCTGAATGACATCCCTTTTCATCTCCAGCACATCAGCTGCACCACACAGCTCAGTGTTGTCAGCAAACTTGCTGATGGTATGCTTGATCCCAGCAGGATGCCGTTCCTACCGTAAATTTACTAGCCCTGTTTAAGGCCAACTTTTGGGATTAAGCTACCAAGGCTCTGACAAGCAGTAAGGGACAGAATTCTCCACTCACTCTGTGACATGTGAGCTGAACACTTCCAGGCCAATAAAAGTGGCTTAAAAGTCAGCTTTAAAGTCAGGAGTGCTTCTACCATCACAAACAGTGCCCCTCAACACCCCAACTGACTAATTCAGGGAGGTTCTGGCATTCTGCCCTTCCTCTCTGTTCGGAGGAAGTTTGGGCAGATGCTGTACTTGAGCCAAGACAACCTTAAAAATTAATTAGTAGAATGCCTCCCCAACACTGAAAATACAAGTTTCTATTAGCTAAGAAAGACACTCCTCCAGATGGGAACAGGGTAATTCCATCTATAGGTTTGCTGTCTTCAACAGAACTGAATGGACAGTCACTGAGAGCTTATCTATTATTACACTGAAATCCCAAACATCTGTGTTCAACACTGCACACTCAAGAGTATACTGAACATTTCCAAGAGTTCATATAGAAAGACATCATTCTGGGCATACCTGTTTGTTAGCAAACACTAATAAAACAGCATCTCTAAGCTCATCTTCTGCTAACATTCTCATAAGCTCTTCTCTGGCCTCATTCACTCGTTCTCTGTCATTACTGTCAACCACAAAAATCAGACCTAGAAATAAGCAAACAATCAGAAAAAGCACATACCAGAAGTTATTTACAAGTGGTAAATACCTCTGGAGGTCACAGCTAAGTTTTAAAGATAAATTAATGCAAAACGCTATTACTAGGAAAGCACAGATTTCTTATTATTGTAATCTCACATCTGAGAGAATGTGTTCTTGCTGAAAGGTGGTGGAAAAAAGTGCTAGTTCGCATTTGCATTTTTGGAAATTGTGTGTTTCAACTACATAACCACTTGGTATTTTCCAGTGAGTAGCAACTCTTGAAATCCTGTGACAGGACTTGAATGCATGCACATTATAAAGGCACAGCAGCAGCAGAAATTACAAACTCAGTTCACAGGGTTCTTAAAGCTTGTAGTAAAGACTTTGAAGTGAGGGCAGAGAGCTCTGATGCTTATAGAAGAAAAGCAGAACCTGGAACTTGGTCTGAGTCAGATGAACAAGGAAGACTGGTTTCTAAATTTCCTCCCACCCCTCTTTGAACCTGCACTAGCATAACAGAATAACCAGACCAACACACAAACACACCCTTAATAATAATATTTCCACATACCCCCAAGAAACTTGCAAAATTATCTTAGCAAGGACATTAAAAAAAAGCTTCTGGATTCTGGAAACCTGCAATTTAAACATTTGGACTCACCTTGTGTGTTCTGAAAATAATGGCGCCATAATGGTCTGATCTTATCCTGACCACCTACATCCCACACTGTGAAGCTAATGTTCTTGTATTCTACTGTTTCCACATTGAAACCTAGAAGAGAAATTGTGGGAAAAATCTCAGTTAAACATAGGTGGCCCTGGACCTACTGTATTTACCAGGTCATGCTCAGAATGTTAATGTTTAAAAAGTTATCTCAAGATTTAAATCTACTATAAATAAGCAGAGTTCTACACTGAAGACCTCAAGGCAGACAAACATGTTCTTTCTGAAGCTCCTCCTCCCACCCCCACTGCAATCAAACAAACAACAGCTCTAATTGGTATCCAAGCAGCTACAAAACGCAGAGCAAACTAAGTTTTACCAAAACCCCATGAGCTTTAAGGGCTACAAGTAAGGTATGTCTCTGATCAGGCAGACACCCTCAAAAAATCATCACAGAATGGTTTGGGCTGGAAGGAACCTTAAAGACCATCCAGTTACAATGCCTGTCACAGGCAGGGACACCTTCCATTAGAACAGGCTGCTCCAAGCTCCATCCAACCCGGCCTTGAGCACTGCCAGGGAGGGGGCAGCCATAGCTTCTCTGGGCAACCTGCGCCAGGGCCTCAGCACCCTCTCAGGGAAGAGCTGCTTCCTCAGATGTTCCCAAGTCTGTCAGTTTAAAGTCATTCCCCCTTGTTCTATCCCTATGTGCCCTTGTAAACCTTCACCCATGCCAGAATATCTGGCTGTGCCATCTCCATACCATGGTTTTAGCAAGTGTTCGTTCTGACAGTCAGGTTACTGTTATAGGTTAAGTTAAAGGTGATATCAGTCGAGTGGCAACTGAGATAAAATACTGCTGCAAACAGTAAGACCCAAATCTCAAAGCAAGCACCTATATAAATGTTAAACAAAAAAAAATGAAAACAAGCAACCCACAACTTACCTATAGTAGGAATAGTAGTTACTATTTCACCAAGTTTAAGTTTGTACAAAATCGTAGTCTTTCCTGCAGCATCCAGACCAACCATTAAAATACGCATTTCTTTTTTGCCAAAAAGGCCTTTGAAGAGGTTAGCAAAAATATTTCCCATGCTTGAGATAGGTTCTCACTGGCCAGTGAAGTCTAGAGGAAAAAGATCACAGTATCACTCATGAGTTACCAATGGCTGTGGGCTGACTAAAGAAACCACCAACAAAAAAATCAGATACCACCATACACACTTTTTCCCCACACTGAAGCAACACAAAGATGAACAGATACACCAAAACTACTAAAATGCTAATAAAACATGACTTTGAGTGCTCTAAATCTTTCAGCTATCCTTTCAAAAGTTTTAATAACAAATGTCCTCTCAAACTTTTGTTTCCAGAATACATGGTTTGCTTCCAACACAGCTGACCACTTCAGGTACTTTTTGTCCACACAGTTATAAGATAAATTATCTGCAGTATAAAGTGTCCCCAGAAAACACACTTTTAAAAAAATCAACCTGCAGTTAAAAAGATTTAGATGTGTGCTCAATTCTTTGCTACTCAGCACACCAATAGCTGGTCCTTCTTTTGTAGAAGAAACTCAGAATATAGCTTGGATTCTATCCTACTCAAAACAGCTTCCTTCCTCTCAATCCCTGAGGAAACAGCCTGCAAACAAACTGTAAATACAAAGCAGTACTACTTACATTACCATTGGAATGAGAGCTCTAGGAAGCAAATCCACATTTACTGAAACTATGGAAAAACAGCCACATTAAAAGATAATGGCTTAGAAATAAATACTGCTTCCTTCACTGCCAATACTTCTGCTTGGGCACTTAGAAGCAATTCACATCACCTGTTTAGGAACTGGGGGAATTACCTATCCATTCCAGCCCTCACAGACAGTCCCCATGCTCTTGGGACAGGATCCACCCCAGCACAAATTTCCCGCCTTTCTAAACTTACTTCTACACGGTTTACAGTTTGAAGTCACCAAGAGAACAATTATTCTGCTCATATAAAGCATGAAAAAAGCAGCCTGAAAGCTTTACAGCAAGGCACAGATCAGTAAGTTACATGGTGATAGTGATGATTCACCCCTCTACTGCTGGAAGCTCACATGACACTTTAAAAAGAAAAGATTGAGCTGAGCTGAAAATACATGCTTAAGGCAGTAGAAGCACATACAGCCAAGATGTGTAACAGTCAAAGGATGGGCTTCCTGTAAACCAAGTCATACAATTTTAAATGTAACATGAAGTTTGAATTATCTCTTGAAGATACTCTATTTCATAATGCAACTCCACGCTTGAAGCAAAATCTTTGCTTGAAATAGACTTTACAAAATACATATTTAAGACCATTAAAACAAGCTCTGAACCACAGAACAAAAATCTATCCAGCTCCATTTAGTGCTCTGCTAGGGATGTATTAAGTTTGACTTCCTCACTCTACTCTGGGAAAGATCTAAACAGTTCTGCTCTTCTCAGGAAACTCTGCTGGATGCAATTTTTAACCCAAAACTTCAGCACTAACATTAACTGAGTCACATGTCTTAGCACAAGAAGCTCAAGCTCCACAGTGAAGGTCAGAGTCCACACCAGAGTTCCTGAATGACATCACCACTTCAACTTGCTGAAGTAACTCAATGTTTCATTTATTTCATATGATTGAAGGTCAATGTGATCAAAACTTGAAAACTAAGCTCCTCTGTAAGCCAGACAGGACAGCGTATGGATTGGAACCAAATGGAAGGTTTAAAAGTTCTATTATTCCACCATTTCCTTCATATTTCTTTAGCACAACCATGAATATTCAACTCTCACTTGAATATATGAAAGCTGTATAAACAGGAAAGTTAATTAGGAAGTAGAGAAAACCGTTATGCTAGAGTTCCTATTTATCCAGATCATACACACAGCAGGAAATCTCACTCCTCAGCCCACAACAGCAGCTCTTGCCTGGCTGGAAGGGAGGAAGGCTGTAGAGCTTTCCTTTGTCTGGCCACCCTCATGTCATCTCTATCTTGTACTTTGCCTGAAAAGCAACAGTCAGGGTTGAACCGTAACCTTTTACCAGAACGCTTGTAACAGTCAAAAACGAACATAAGAACTTCCGTAGCAAGAGAACCTTAAGAAGCCCCGAAAAAGAATGAATTTATTTTGCTTCTGCTTATTTAAAAAGCATAATAGGTTATTAAATGCTTTGATCAATAGTATTAACACAGCAAAATCTTAGCGTTTACATTCATGGCATCTTTCCACACCCTGGAGAAGTCATAGTCTGCTGAACAACTGCATACACTTTGCACTAACAGTAGTGAATCCCATTAGAACCTTGTTTTCCTGACAGCTATTTCTGGGTCAAGTCTGCCTTCCACCACTGAGGAAGTCTTTATAACCACTGTTTTTATAACACTCCCTCCCCTCCCATCCCGTCCACCATCCCCCCCAAAAAAAAAACAAAAAAAAAAAAGAAGTAGTAAAAATAAGATACATTAAAGCACTTGGTTTCCATTTTCTTCCACATGTCCAAACCACTCCTGTAACCTATTTGACAGGGCAGGCGACATTGTAGAAAGTCCGATATATTTTTACAGGCAGTAAAGTGTAGTTTACAGCCCACCCCCTGTAAGACAAGTGTGCTTAGATGTTGAATAGAAAGTAGCAGAATCACTGCTAAAAGATACAAGGTGAAAACCCATCTGCAAAACTGCAACAAACTATTGTGGTTCCCACCACTGACTTGTTAGATATTGGTGGCGCAGAAGAGAGGGTCTCCATCTTCACCATCCTCTGACCAGCAGATAAAATCACATTAAACTACTGCCACAGGAAAGAAAATCATATCCCCATGGTTTGCATATTACGCTCCTCTCCCTACACTGTCCCTGACAGTATTTCCTTACTTTCTATTATCTAAGCAAAAGTGTCTCAAGTTCCTTCCTCAGTATCATTAAAACCCCCAACCAAATCATCATCACATCTGTGACCAGTCAAAAGGTCTCTGTTTTTTTGCTGCCATCAAACATCACGGACACTACCACAGCAGAAACTGCTACTGCAGTTTACAGCTGCTTCCCAGGACTTTGCTGCCATCCATTAATACAACTCAGCTGACAGATCATGCGATTACTTCCACTGTACTTCAGATCTGAATCTGCTTACTTTAATTCTCATTTCAGTCCACTAGTTGGGCTATGAGTACACACAGTCTGAAAATATGAGAAAATTTAAGACTCTTTCAGGTTAACCAAGCAATCCTGTTACTTTTCAGGCATCGTCAATATTTGCTGCATCAAGACTTGCCAATGTAATGCCTATATGCTATACTGAAGCTTACCTTTGTCTTTCAACCCAAATGTTGCCAGTAATTGCTACACTGATCATTTTAAAGTCCACATTCAATAAAATGACTGGAAACATAAAAGACTATGGCTTGTGAGGTGCCTGTAGTACTTCAGCACATCTTCAGAAGAGGCATTTACCCAGCTAAGTAAGAAGTGCATGAGAAGAAACAATCTGAATCAACAGCAGACTATTTTTACAGTGCATAGTGTGCACGTTCCCTCAGTGCAACATCAGCTTGCAGAAAAGGAAGTTTGCCACCCCCAGATCACACCAAAACTCAACTGTCTGTATGACAGCTGTTTCTCCCTGGCTATCAAAGCCCTGAAGCACACCTTAACTAGTTTACTCAACCTCAAGATCCTCACTGCAGTGAAAACCTGTTAGGCAGGTTTCAAGCAAGATATCAGCTGCCACGGGTAAATAGCAAGGCACATACTCACTGGGCAAGACTGCAGTTTTGTTTCAGGAAACAAGGTATTTTCAGCAGCCTGTTTTCTACTAAGTGATACATTTAGATAAGCAATTAGAACAGGCAACCTCTTTCAGAAAGGCTCAGTGCAGCGAGTTAAAAATGAATGAGTGTCTGCAAGAGCAAACAGCCTTGTGTCTGCTAAAGCATGATGGACCATGAGTAAGAAATGGAATTTGCTTCTATTAATTTCAGGTGGTTAGAATAAAAGCTCAGAGGAATATTTCAAGACTGAAGACCGTTCAACACTTAATCTTCTGCTGCATTTGATATTTAACCATATGTTAACGCATTTTAATGTCATTTCTTTCAGACTCCTTGTCTTGAGGAGTGGTATGTTTTTTTGGATGAACTGTTAGTTAACAAGCTACCCCACAGAACTATGACCAGAAGGGTATGCAGTACATCAGACAACTACAACTACATCTTGAAGACACTGCATAACTGTAATTTTGCACCTGTGAAAAAATCCTCTTTAATCACATAGCAAATAAACTTCCCTAAGATGGGAATTGTGGAAAATGCCATAGTTTCAGCTTCACATCCTTTCTTTAAACATACCAGGCCAGACAAAATCGAAGACAGAGGACACCATATGCATTACTTAAATTATGCCTGCAGTATAGAAATACATTTATTTAACTTCTACATACCCGCACATATCACATAAAGTTCCTGCAGTGAAAAATTAACACTCAACATTTATCAAGTGGAATAACCAAAAAGTTGTTGGGCACACTTTTGTTAATTTGTAGCCAAAAAAAAATAACAGCAGCCATTAAAGTAAGTCAAGAAAACTTAATTCTCTGTCTCCTTTCTGCACAGCCAGCAAGACAGAAGTACAAAAGGCATCTATTGTCTCTGGAATTATTATGTCTCCGTAGGATGCTTGTATCTTGCTTTAAGTGCCTGTTTCAAGGAGAGACAAATATGGTGCTGCTAGCAATGACATACTGCATTACACAGATAAAATCAGCCAAAAAACTAATGTTAAAGCACAAGCTAGCACCCCTAACAATTGCAAGTTAAACAAAAAGTTTTCTCCTAGTAGCTGTCTGCACCTTGTTTTATTTGCTTAAGACATTCATGCAAGTAAAACTGGTGCGCTCACAAAGACAACTGATCTACTACCAAGAACATGTCTCCATTTAAAGGAAAGTGACATTGGCCTAAGTGTTAACTTCACCCCTAATACAATTAGAAAACCCCTAACCCCAGAATTCCTAGTCTGGTATTAACACCCCAGTTTTATCAGTCACAGGAGAATAAAAACTGATCAATTTGTTATTTAAGTCCAAGATAATCTCCTTGCGAATAAAACACCTGACATATTTGTTAGCTACTCTTTAACTGCGTGCAGTATATGCCTAGTGATGTTAGTATAGTCTAAAGTAACTCAAATCAACACAAATACTGATTTGAAATCTAGCCAGTTATTGCTAATTGGCTTGCATTATGTTGCTACTTTATAGTAGTCTAGAAAGTTTAAAATTAAATGTCAAGAAAAGCAAAATATCTGCACAAAGGATCACCAAACCCATGGTGTAAACAAGAACTAAGAAAGATTTTCCTTAAAAAAAAAAAAAAGAAGAAAAAAAATCAAGCTCAACAGCTGTTACTGGTGTTAACATACAAGAACAACTGGCAAATAATTTAAAGTGCAAATCTAACCTGGCAGCTTGTTCTTCACAATATAAAATATGACTTAAAAGAGAATGTGAGAAGTGATTCAACAAGAATAGGACACTGCTAAAATTTAGTCGTCTTCTAGGGCTGCAATATTTCACACTACTACTTAGCAGGCACAGCCAATTAAGGACAGCTGCACTGTTTTGAATTTGAAGTAATTTATTTAGAGACTAAAGTGCCCTGTTACAGCAAAATTTGAAAGCCAGTCATGGTCAAAAAACTTCTTCATATATACCCAGAGTGGCCCAATACACAGCTATACCAGCACAGTTACATTTAACTATTTTTAGAGGATGTTTGCTGACATTCCACTGCTGATAACCTGAGTGAAAGATGACTACTTATTAACTCAAGCCCTTTAACTCTGGGGCCTAAACAGTGGAATTTAGCCTACATAATTTTGATTTGAGCTACTTTAGACTATACCAACATTGCTAGGCATAAACTATATGCAAAATTTAAAAGTAGCTAACAAGTAAGCCAGGTTCTTTCTTCACCACGGGATTACTCTGGACTTAAAAAAACATTGTAGTAAAGGCCATTTCAAGAACGTCCTCTCAGAACAATTACTTAACAGTAAGTCCCAATTCCTTTATAGTTGCACCCATCAAAACTAGGAAAATGGTAACTGTGGAGATCAAAATCTACCACTGCAACTATTTTCCCCCAAGTATGAGATAGAAAAGGTGCCCTAAATGATGTCTTTTAGGAAAGGTTTGAGGAAAGGAAGTGGCATTGAAGCATCATATAAAATATTGCACTTGGATCTGATGAGGCATGGCTGGCCACCAAAGGCTTGCAGTGACCAACTAAAAAGTGTCCCGATGCACACACCATTTTCAATGCAGACAGAGGTCAAATAGACTGCAAGCAAGAAGCCAGGTGAAAGAAAATCCAACACAGAGATGCTCCTTTATGAACCACCTTCATTCAACCTAAGTAGGTTGAACGTCTTGCTCTCTATACACATTACCCAGATAGCTTATTTGCCGCATGCTGTAATATTTTTTTGAGAGCACTGGGGTCAGTCACAAGAAAACAAAGAATATTTCCACTTATAAGACCAAAACAAGGGTAAAAGACAGAAAACTTCCTTTTGGGTCAGGCCTATTTCTTAGCCACAAGAACTACTAAAATACTGGTCAGAACAAAACGAAGAATCAGTATCAAGCAAAGATGGCAGGTTGCCTGACTTGATACTCAAAAATATCAGATCTCATAGAATGGTTTGGGTTGGAAACAACCTTAAAGCTCATCAAGTTCTAAGCTCCTACCACAAGCAGAGACACCTGCCATGAGACCAGGCTGTTTCAAGTCCCATCCAGCCTGGCCTTGACCACCACCATGGATGGGACAGCCACAGCTTCTCTGGGAAAGCTGTGCCAGCGCCTCACCACCCTCACATTACAGTTACTCCCTTATTCTCACCTTCAAGCACAGGGGCAAGCTACTTCTATTTCATACCTGGTGTGAAAAATATTTTATTTAAAGGATAGGTGGAAAAGTAGAGGAGCTGTTGTTGTTCATGCTTTTAGATAAAGCACAACCATTACATCCTTGCAGTTTGCCTGTAGCTGCGCAGGAAATAAAGAGGTGCCACCAAAGTAGCTGTGACACGCAAGCACAGACTGAAACTTCATATTCACCTTTTCAACAGTAGGTACTCACTGCTGTGAGGACCTTCTATTTCTTTCTAGATAAACATTGTTTTAGTTGTTTTTTTTTTTTTTTTTTTTTGAGGCTGAACGATTCACAAGTAAAAAATCTTCAGTTTTAAGCCAAATATCCTGTTATTCATTCCTAGCAACTGGGCAGTAAGTCAACATTTGGACTCAGAAACATAGAAACAGCAAGAATTCATATGAGAGCTTTGGTAATAAAATTGGCTTTCGGTCAATTCTTTGTCAATTTTGGCCAATTTTTTGTGAAAGCAGAGCCCACATAGCTAGTCATTGCTACAAAATCAGTGTACGAATAACAGCTATATTAGCCAGGGGAGTTTTATTACAACAGAAATGTCAGCAGTAGTACCATAGTCAATGTTTCAATGTTTGCATGCGTTAGGAACAAGAAATAAAATTTGATACTCACAAGCAGAAAGAAAAAAACCATGCTGAATAACACAGAAAAACAGCTGCTGTAGTAAGAAAGCTGTTTATAAACTTCTTTACTCATCAGTTAAAGAGAATAATGGCTGAGGACAGTGCTAGCGCTAATACAAGCTCTGTAGCATTCCAGCAGCAAAACTTTCAAGAGATTCCTAAAAAAAGAATCAGAACTACTCCTTTTCAGAAGTTAACTCATAATCACTACATTTACCCACTGTAAGGCAATCCAAAGGCTGCTGAAATCCATTAAAATTCTTGCTTGAAAGTCCATCTTTACACATCTCAGCAGCTTTCATTTCTAAAGAGATCTTTCCTTTTAAAGAAAGATGGTTCTTTAAATGGTGCCAGTGCAAACTCAGCTGGAATCTTGGGTTGTGAGCTTTTCCTCCTTCCACCAGTTAACGCAACCAATAGATTATCTGATAATAGTGTCTCAGTGAGATGTAGAAATGCTACTGCTTAAAGCAGGCTTTCAAACAGATGTAACTGGAGCACACATGAGAATCTGGTGAATTACAAGGACTAAAATCCAGCTCCCCTACTTCCACACATACTTTGTTTGCCTTGAAAAGCTGTGACAAGTTCTGCCCCCTGCTTGGTCAGTGTGATTGAGCATACACAGGGAACTATGCGCACAAAGCAAAACTGCACCACTCTTTCCCAGTTCCTTTTCAGATTTCAACTATATCACAACTAGGCAATCTTAAAAATTCAGCCTATGCCTCAGACCATCGGGGACTGACTTGCATTTAGGTGTTTGCCTCTTAACACAATCCAGCACCTACTAAATACATCAGAGACCACTGCAGAAACAAAGGCTTTTCTGAACAAGACATCTGTTTGAAACATTTTACTCCTGACGCTATACCACGGGAGAAGCTTCAATAAACTTGGCAAAGCAACTGAGTTTAAGAGGTTCAAGTAAGGAGAGTTTCCTCACCCTTTCACCCAAGGTAATTACTACAACAGGGAAAGCAGTCTAACAGGGTTCTCAAGCACTGCAGACATGTTTTAAACAGAGGAAGTTAGTAGCATCACACCAACCCTGTAAATTTTCCTTTCAGAGAATCCCTTTCTATATTCGTAACACTATGAGTACTTACACTGACAATGATTATAAAACCCATGAACAAAAGCCAAGCAGCGATCCTCTGGCTCAGCTATAGTTCTTTTTTCCTATAGAAGTGCTCCAAACTGGTAGTAAATATAACAATATTGCTCAATGACCTTGGATAATTTACTTTGACTTGGTTTCTTTGCCTGAAAAATAAGGTTAATGGAATAACCTGCAAAGGGTGTTGCAAGCCTTGCAGCTTGCAAAACAAGAGTTCAAAGTATTATATAAATAGTTCAAATTTTAGTTACTGACAAAACTACATTTCAAAACAAGACTGCTGGATACAACTCTAATCAACCTGTGGAATTTGGTTTGGCATGAGACTAGCAGCAAAGCAACAAGGTCAATGTCAAACACAACATTTAGGCAGCTTCATGACCCAGCCAGCTTTAATTGTGCTCTGCTGGGGCAAATACTCTGTGAAACGGTTCGCATAGCTCTCCTATCCCTTTATCAGACAGAGGTTATCAGCCTGAAGTATCACGTTAACAACTCGCAGAGATAAGACATTGTGTTTTCAAAGAGAACATAACATCCTCCCACCGGGAACTGCAATGCCAAGGAAAACTGATCTCCTAGACCATGAAACCAAGCCACGGACAGCATACAGTTTGCTCCAGGCTAAAGCTCAACTTCTTGTCATCATCCCCTCACCCCAGCAGAAAGCCATACTCAGCAGCCAAGGACTTAGCTGAAAAAAACCTCCCTCATACAAGTTACATTCAAGCCTCCTTTCCCCAGCCGGGCTACCAAATCTCTGAGGTCCGCTACGATGAAGGTTTTGAAGGGAAAGTAAAACGACGAAATACCTTTTTCCCCAGACCCGTTCAAAGGCCGGGTCGAGGCCGGAATGAGAGTTAGCGGAGGGAAAAGCCCATCCCGTCTAATTCCTCCGATAGGGGAAACGGCACCGGGCCCTATGCAGCTGCAGGGGTCGGCGCGGTCCCAGCCTACGCCTCTCCGGCAAGGAAAGGATAGAGCTGGCACCCCTCTTGTCACAGCCCAGCCACCAAACCCCAAAGGCGTGATGGAGAGGGACGGATGGGGCAGCACCCCTACAAAAGGCCCACCGCTCCCCAAGGCCGGCTCCGCGGCCTGGCTACGGCTTCCTCCTCGAGGCGACAGCCGCGGTGGGGTGGGAAAAAGAAAAAGGAAGGACGTGAAGAAGCGACCGGGCCAGCTCCCCGCCAGTGCCGGCAGCCCGCTCCTCTCAGAGACAAGGCCGCGGCGCCTCACACCCGGACACGGGCCGCCGCCGCCACCCCCGGAGGCCGCGGGGTGTGGGCGGGGGGAGCTCGGCAGAAGGCAGGGCAGAAACGAGAAAAGGGGAAGATGCAAATGAACCCACCACCGTCGGCTGCTGCCCCGGGCAGTGTGTGTGTCTGTCCTCGGACGATCCCGCTCGGAGCCGGCACCCCCCTCCGCTTTCTCGGCCGCCCTCCGCCCAGGCACACAAGATGGCGGCGCTCGCCGGCCACGTCAGTGCCAGCCCCGCGCGCGGCACCACGGGTAACCGAGGAGGGCAGCAAGGGGGCGGGGCTTAGCGGGGGAATGGGCGGGGCTAGGGTGGGGAGCAGCGGTCCTGCATAGGCGGGGGCGTCCTAGCGCTGACCACGCCCCCTTCTAAGCCACGCCCCCTATTAAACCACGCCCCCTTTCTCCCCTCGGTGCGTTGCCCAACCTGCTTATGACCGGATGGGGGGGGAATGTGCCATGTTGGCGTGCATGGAGCACCGGGGATCGGTCTGTTGAGCTGTCGTCTATCGTACACCGGGCATGGTGCGTGGTGCACCACGGCGTGTGCAGGTCGTGCATTCCTCACTCCCGGGGAAGTGCCCTTATGGGCACCGTGCAGCCTTGCCCATTGCCCAAGGCGGGCAAGGGTCCGCGCTGCTGGCTTGCTCCTGTTGGGCTGTTTGGGGATGCGTGCGGCAGCCGTTCTATGCAGATATGTCGCGCTGTGTACTCGGGGAGGTGGTCGTGCCTTATATGTGTACATTGAAAGACGTTCGTGCACCCTGCTCGGGGTTCATGCGCTTCTGATAGTGCCGGTGTGCTCCGTGCCTACAGCATCGTAGGCTGTGCATCGACGTCTTTACTGCATAGGCAAAACAGAGAGCTAGGGAAAATCCTCAAGGCTCGCCTATCCAAAATGAAACAGGACTACAGCGAAAGATGTCCTTTCGCAGACAGCTCTGCTGACACTCCAGTTCATCTTTGAGACAAAACAGGGTTTCATAGAGTTACAGAATGCTTTGAGTTTTCAGGGAGCTTAAAGCTCATATAGTTTGAGTCCCTGCCACAGGCAGGGACACCTTCCACTAGCCCAGCTTGCTGCAAGCAACTGTCCAACCTGTCCTTGAACACTGCCATGGATGGGGCAGCCACAGCTTCTCTGCGCAACCTGTGCCAGGACCTCACCACCCTCACAGGGAAGAACTTCTGCCTAATACCTAATTTGCTGAAATGTTTACTGTTTCTGGTACTGGAAAGGTGAAATAGAGAGGACCCGCAGGACAGAGTGGTGCAGCTGGGTGCTGCTCTATCCCCTCCATGCCTCAGTTTCCCCATGCAGAGAAAAAGCCTTTTTTTCACCTTAACAGTACATGGATGGGTGGGATTGAATGGGTGAATACAAGGGAATTTTTCAGCCTCACATGGAAAAAAGCCATAATATTGTTCAAAATCTAGAGAGATTGGTGTAGAAACAGCTGTTAGTGCATGTACGCAATAAATTTAGGATTCTTTCTTTTCTGGTTTGTGTTAACTTTAAGATAAATCTAGGTCGTGTGCTGCTCAGGTTAAATACTAAGTGCTAAATACCATGTGCTTCCTTTATTAAAGGCAGGAAGAGGAGCTTTGAAGGACAGTGAGAATCCATGAAAACTGCTTATTCTAGATTTTTCCCAACACTTGTAGGAAACAAATACCTCGAAGACATCCATCTTCCCATCAAATAGGGTTGAAATTGCCTAGCAGCTGAAAACATCATACAGAGGCGAGAGAGGGCAGATGGATGTGAGACCAAAAGCTTCTTTTCCTAAAAAACTGGGTGGCACGCAAGAGGGTTGGCAGCTGGCAGGCAGGTCTGCCCTGTGTGTTTTCCAGGGAAGCATCGTCTGTGTGTGTGAGCGGGTGTGAGTTAATATCATTCTTATTATACTTAAGGAAGCACATAAATTTCATTAAGCTCTCCCCACACAGTCAAAAAACAGCCAAAGCACTGTCAGTCTAAGAAAGCGATGGCAAAACATGCCAAGAAAACAAATTAATCATGGGTTTTTTTTCCACACTGCGGAAGCTGACCTGTCTCAAGTGGGATTTCAGGAAGAGAATTACTGTTGAGGTGAACAGATTGCTACCCACCTCAGTGTCCGGGCATGGGCAACTACCACTGGGATGGCAGATGTCCCTATCCATTCAGTGCAGTCTTTTTGTGAACCCTGGAGAGCACAGCATCTTTCAGGACCTGGTTTAAGAGATACCAAGTTGAGCCTAAAATGTACAGTGGATTTTAACCCTTCAGCAATACCTTTGAGAAAGAAAAAGAGAACTTGCATTTGCTTGAGGCTTCTGGGGAACGTCTGCCTCTGTTCTTGCTGTTTGGGGACATTTTGGGTGAGCCCTGGAGCAGGAGCCATGCTAGAGGCTCTGTGTGTCTGTGAATAGGCTGATACAGGTAAGCTGCTCCTAAGACAACAGCAGAACCCTGTTAATTCATTTATCCCCCATCCCCAAATCCTCTCTTGGCCATAGCTGAGTCCAGCAGCAGCCCTGGCTCCCTCGTGATGGGATGGTGAACCAGGTCAGGTGCTGATCTGGGTTAAAAATAACCTTTCTCTCCTTTTTTTTTTTTTTTTTTTTTTTTTAAATTTACTTTTGGCTTTATTTTTATCTCAGAGCAGTTGCTTGCTTCATCTCACAGGGCTGGGGGGAGGAGAGAACATGCTTATCTCACTATCCCATCACCTACCCTCCCCAGTAAAAATCTGGCTGATGGAGGTGCCAGCTGGGGTGCAAAGCAAGTCAAGGGGCCTTTTTTTTTCATTATTATCATCTGTAATGTATTGTCTGTGATGTAGGATTTCATTTTTATCGTCTCAGTGGAAACCCGAGCTGATGCTGTGCATGAGGAGCCACTAGAAATTTGGCCCTGTTGGTCTGATTCATTAATGATGGCTGCTGTGATGCAATGCAAACACTTCACCCAGTGATTCATGACATTTAGAGGAAGAAAGGGGCCTTGGTTTGTTTGCAGCTGAGAGAGCAGACATGTCTCTTGCTTTCTCTTCTCTTTCAAAGCACACGTGGGAGAAGGATGAAATGGGGAGGGATCACTTGGGGCAACTTGGTTCATATTCTGGGTGCTCCTGGGATTGCAGAAAGTCCTTTGGCTTTTCCTGGATGGCCACTTTGGAGCTGGAGAGTTTTCTCCCCTGCTGGGAGCCTCAGATGACAAATCTGCCAGCTGAGCTACACCCTGTTCTTGCTGCCTTTTGAAAAAAAAAAAGTATTTGTGTTAAGCAATTTTCTGAGGTTATAAAAATATCACCAGGAGTCACCAAGCACTTGCCCAAGTGATGTTTTTTCTTCTACATCTGCCCTAGGAAAAAATACCACAGGCTGGGTCTGTTCTGACTCCAAGGTCCTCCAAGAGAATCTTTTCTCCTGCTGTGGGCAAGTTGTCTGTATTGAAAAGTTACTACTTGACAATAACCTGTCTGGTATTGAAGGTTGGTGGAGACCTCAGAGCCGGTGGCAATGATATCCAACCACCAGATCCCTCCTGGTTGTGATGGCAAAGTCATTTTTGGGGCATTTTGGGGTGATGCTGGGGTGGGCACCCATGTGGAAGGGGATGAAGGGCACCAGAGTTGATCACTGCTCTATCTTCTGCTGTTTTAAAGCTCCTGCTCTATGCGGCTGTGCTGTCAGGTTGGGGATTTCTCACCTCTGAGTCGCTCATTTTGGGGTGGGCGTTGCAATTACTCACAGGAGCTAAGAAATCCTACCCCCTCCCAGTCATTTCCTACTTTATCTACCAAAAGAATAGCAATTACTCCTTGGAATTGTGGTCCTGGAGTCGCTATAGATGGTCCTGGGCTACTGAAAAACTGACAGATCTGGTCTTCCTGCTCATGTTTTACCATCCTGGCAGCAAAAGAAAGGTGGAAATGGGGAGAAAAGCAAGTAAAACTAAAAATGGCTTCCTTGATAGCCATCAAAATAAGAATATTTGGATCAAGAGCTTTTAGTTTGATATAGTTTCTCCACTCAGAGCTGCCTTAGGTGGCAGAAGGACGCACACAGCCAGAGAATTTTTGAGAACATCTCAGATGTGGGCCTGGAGCCTGGGAGAGCAAAGGAAGCAGATGATCTCTCTGCTCTTGACACTGACTCCCCAGGGATGTTGGGCAAATTGCTGCAGCTCTTTCTGCCTCACTTTTTTTCCTCCTTAATTTGGAAGAAGCTTCACTTCATGACTCAGTGTCTAGTGCAACCTTCAGTGAGAAGAGCTTTGTATAACATCCGTGTTGCTAATTGCTGATACCTCTGGATAAAGCTCTTAGCTGCATCCATCTGCCGCAGGATGATGCTCTGTTTCAGCAGCCTTGATGATGTCTTCTAGTACCCAGGGAAGACAGATTAGAAAGAACAAGTTGGTTCCTCTGCAATCATCTATCCACCTCTCCTCTCTTCAGCTGCTACAGGGCAGATGTCCCAGCTGAGCTACTCCTCCAGCTCTTCCTCAGGTCAGTGGAGATAAAGAGGAGTGATTCACCCATCCACCGCCATTAGGTCTCCATCACCTGTTGAGGGAGGGCTGCAGAGATGTCCATGTTCAGCCAGTGGAATCCCTCCTGTGATGATGGGCAAAGATTTGCTGTGCCCCTCACATAATTTCAATGTCAAGCCCTTAATTTAACTCAGCATTCAGGCTGCAAAATGCATGCTGGAAGGATGCTTTGCCTGCAGAATGCCCTGTGACCTGCTCATCCTGAACCTGAAACTCAAACATCTGTGATCAGGGAGTGCTCACTGGCTACATCTTCTCTGCAGAGCACTTGTAATGTAGAAGAGTTACCACAAGCACCAGTTACATCTGACAGCCTGTTGGGCATCTGCAGCAGCAGTAGTAGAAATGCATTCCTAAGCACGCACCGGGGCTATCTTCACAAAGTATTGCTGTCCTCTTAAAATCATAGAATGATTTGAGTTGGAAGGGAGCTTAAAGCCCATCCAGTTCCAACTCCCTGTCACAGGCAGGAACACATTCTGCTAGACCAGGTTGCTCTAAGCCCCCTCCAACCTGGCGTTGAACACTGCCAGGGATGGGGCAGCCACAGCTTCTCTGGCCAACCTATGCCAGAGCCTCAGCACCCTCCCAAGGAAGAACTTCTTCCTCAGATCTCATCTTAATCTCTCCTCTGTCAGTTTAAAGCCATTCCCCATTGTCCTGTCACTACAGGCCCTTATTTAAAGTCCCTCTATGGGTTTCTTGTCAGCCCTTTTACACACTGGAAGGCTGCTCTATGGTCTTCCCACAGCCTTCTCTTCTCCAGGGGTATGAACTGACAATCCAGCTCCCTCTGGCTCAGCCTGTTCAGCCTAACTCTGTGGACAAGCCTGGGTCAATGCAACTGAGTTCTGTTGGCAGCACTGGCCTTGCAGTGAAGTGTTCTGGGATGTGCTGAGTTGGGTCTGATATCTGGTACCAATCTGCTCTCCGGGATGGACAGTTCAGCCATGTCAAAGCATTTTCCCTTGCCTGATCCTAACCCTAAGCCCATCAGACACTGCTAGAGCTATCCTGAGTTTGCTTCTGGAGGGAAGGTGCTCTCCAAACATAAAAGCAAAAGGTGGGAGCATTAAAACATCCCATTTAGAAAGCTTCGTGCAGTTTTACAGAGCTCCATTAGGGAAAGCAGTCTGTCCATCACCAGGGTACCATGCTGCTGTGTCAGATTTGATGTGGCACATGTCCTTCTGCTTTTAATAACTGTTGCACAGAAAACCTGAATACTCAGCTGAAATATTTCACTTCTAGCAGCACAGCACTCTGAAATCCCTTGGCTTGATAGCAAAGCTTCCACCTCAGAAGCACTAATATTGTGTCCTGTCACCCTTGGGATTTTCCAGCGAGGATTCCCAGTTAATGAGCTGTGAAAGAGGAGAGTGCTCCAGCTTTCTGTATGAAGTTGCTTGGCTATGGAGATCTAGAAGAAAATGTAACACCAGAGGTATCGAGGTTATTATCACAGTGTTTTCCTGGATGGGAATGAAGTTTTAACTGTTCTCCATCATCAAAACCTCATTAAGTTCTGCAGCCACTAATTGATATGCCCAAGCCTGACAACTTGCGTCAAAGGGGAAGACGGAGGTCACCCTGAGACCTGCCAATCAATGTCACAGACATTGCAGGCCCACAGTGAACTTTGACCACCTCTGAGAATGACGGCGATTGTTTCATTTGTTAGAGAAAGATGGAAACCAGCCTAATTAAAACATCAGTATCAGGTCACATACCCCCACTGGACACCTGCATGATGGAGAGAAAAACCCAGACAGCGGCTGTCAGGTTCCAGCTTCTGTGAAACTGCCTGAGATGTTGTTGCTGCTCTGGATTACTCACCTTGAAGAGCATTCTTCTTCCAGTGTCATTTTTATGGGAATCAAAGGATGAATATTGCAGGAAAACTAGAAGTGGTGTAACAGCAGGAGTGAGAAATGCCAGTGTGCAAGAGGAAGCCTCAGCTATTTTGGCAAGGTTGGCAATGCAAAAGGAGTCTGGAAGCTGCTGGAGGAAGGACCACAGAGAAGGCTTTAAGGTTAGGAGAAAGGTATGGTACGGAAAGGAGGTAAAAAGGTGATGAATGCCTAAGTCACTGTAGGACAGGATCATTTAAACTAATTTTACGTCTCCACGAGGTAGCAATCGCCCACCAAACTAATTCCCTGCTTCTTTTTATCAGAGAATCACAGACTGGTTTGTGTTGAAAGGGACTTTTAAAAGACATCTAATCCACCCCGCCTGCCATGATCAGGGATATCTTCAACTAGGTCAGATAGATTTAGATGAGATCTGAGGAAGATCCCTGTGACGGTGATGAGACCCTGGCACAGGTTGCCCAGAGAAACTGTGGCTGCCCCATCCATGGCAGTGTTCAAGCCCAGGGTGTACAGGGCTTGGAGCAACCTGTTCTAGTGGAAGGTGTCCCTGCCTGTGGCAGGGGGGTTGGAACTGAATGAGCTTTGAGTCCCTTCCAACCCAAAGCATTCTATGATTCTATGCTATTGTTGCTCTTGTACATTTGCAGCATGTGGAGCACGCTTATCTCTAGGGAAACAGCTGTGATTTATCCTCGAGAAATAGACTGCAATTAACATTTAAGCCTATACCCATGATGCATTTACAAAGGCAATATAATGAATCAGTCTTTTAATAATAAGCTCCATAACCTTTGAAAACTCACCCAGGGTGGGAGCTGGGCACCCAGCAGATAACATTGATGCTGGTGCTGTCAAAATTGCTCCACCCTTTCCTGATCCACTGACTGGGGTCTGAGGGGCACATGCTGGTCACTAATTAAAGCTGATGCTGTGGAAATAAACTAATGCCTATTCAGCCAAAATAGAAGTTGGCTCCCTGTTTTACTCTGCAGGGATAGAAGTGAGCTGGCCACAGGGGCTTGTTCTTGGGTTAGGTCCCTGTGATATGAGATGGATAGGCTGGAGGGGACTGTCCACCTCTTCCTGTCACTATATGAGAAGCAGACATAGGAAATAAATGTGAAAAAAAGGAAATTTGGGGCCCTCAGTAATGAAGGTGCTGGGTGCGGGGCAGGTCTCCTAACCCACTTGTTGCCAGCATCCAGCATCTGAAGACACATCTCTGGAGGGGTGAAATCTGTAATTATAAACCAGCTAATGAAGCTGCACTTGCCTGGTGGGTTATGTACAGCTGGGAGCCAGCAGAGCCCATCATGGGCTTGGCCCTTGGGCATGGCATGAGCATGGTAGGGACATAGCTTTGGGAAGAGTCACTTTGCTGGTCAGAGAGATCAAAGCTGAATGGAAATAGGTCTTCTTGTAGACATCTTTTTCCCCTGGTCCAGGTGGGAAGGTTGGCTTGTGGCTTCAGCAGAGGGGAAGATTGTGAGTATGGGACATGTCACCTGGAGTTTCTTTAGTTATAAAAAGATACTCTTCTAGGCTCCAGTCCTCTGAAAGATCTTTCTGCTTGGGTGTAGACTATGCCTTTTTGTGAGGAAATGTCCCAGCTGGCCATCACAGGATGCAGCTGTTCATCTGTAAGTTCTGAGTCATGCTGGAAGCTTGTCCACCCTGCTGGTTCCTGTGGAGGAGCTCAGACTGACCATGTCTGACTTCAGCTGCTCCGTTCAGTACCTCCCAGGAGGAGTCTGAGCCCAAATCCTTTTCTTTTTCCCAAGGAGCAAACTACAGCATAGAGTTTCCTTGGCTTGAAATCCCTCCATCAGCTTCTCCAAGATGTCCTGAAATAAACAGCTTTCCATAGCACTTGTCCTCACAGCATCTGCTAAGCCAGAAACCAACATCCTGATTTCTCCCCTGGTACCCAAGGAAGCTCCTGAATTCAGCTTTGAGCTCCCACATGGTCTAATCCTGCTTGTAGGAGGCAGTGCTCAGGTGATGCTGGCTGCTCCCCTGACTTCAGCGAGGTCCCTAATGGCTTTCAAGTCCTTGATCCAGCTGGGGCTGCTCATTGCATTAGAGCAGGGCAAAGGTAGGGCTTGCTTTTCTGTGAGTTCTTGCAGTTTCATTTCTTTTTTGCTATTCCCTTATTTTTACCATACCTTTGCAAACTGAAATGAAAGCAAAAGCAAGAAAATTAAAGTTTGAAACTAAATAGTAATGACTGGCAGCTCTTCATAGTACCAGACCAGAGGTCATATCCTGGACAGGCTGCCTTGAGATCAAGTAGGATACCATGAAAAACTGGGGAAAAGAGGGGAAAAATGAAAACAAGCAGGTAGTTCAAAAAATGCCACATCTGAGTGTTTTGACTGCTCTTCTCCAGGGAGAAACATCATCAAGTGTATCTTCTTTCTGCTCGTTTTGCTTTCCCTGAGTTAAGATGTGTGCTGGGAAGGACTTGTCTCGTTGGAAAGTCTCTGTATTCCCTCCTGGAGCAGGAACAGACGAGCTGCCTCTGGTGTTTTAATACATCAAAAAGAACAAACTCTTGATAATATAGCTATGCCAGCTATTTCAAGATGCAGCTGATGCTGAAACCCAAAGCTGTGTGAATTCACACTCCAGCCAGGGCAGGTACACTCCCTGCTCAGGTAAACTGAGGCACAGCGACCTAGCTAAAGTGCAACAGCAAAAAGGTTGGCTCTGGAAAGGTTTTTCAGCTGCATTTTATTTGTGGTTGGCTCCCAAGGAGGTCTCTTGCAGCAGGTGGCAGCAGTGGGTTTGCAAAGACACCGCGGCCGGGACCTGCTGGCTACTGAGCAACACCTGAACCCAGCCCCAGCATCCGGGTGCTGGTGAGGTGGGCTTGCACAAAATGCCCCATAGACAAGCTCATAGCCATTGCATTCAGTAACAAAACAGCAAACCCCAGTTGTCCGGATGTATTAGCCCATGTGGATTCTCCAGTGTCTAATAGAGGGGTTGAGCAGCCTTCCCCTTCCCTGTGGAACTGGTGTGCACATCTCTTCTCCCAGACATTATATTTTAGGTGGTCTATAGGGCTCAAACGACCCCAGAGGCTTCTATGTGTTTAGTGCTGAAGCTGAATTGTGATGTCTCAAAGCTGGAGTGGATAGGCAGACTGACACGACCTGACTGCTTTATACTTATTTTTCTGCAGTTGTGATTCCCTTAAAAGTTGAGAGTCTTTTAATAGTCTGTGCTTCCTAATGAACCTGGTTTTCCCCTTTTCCTGTTTATTTTTTTTTCTTTTCCCACCTTGCTTTCTCAAATCAGGGGGGGCTCTCACATAGTTGATATGTGTCCCCTCGACAGGGTTATCAGTACATGGGCTCATTTCAGCCCATTTTAGTGGCAGATGGATAAATGCTCTTCCCAAACACTGGATGAAAGTCCTATGGGAGCAGCCATCCAGCCCCTTCTTACACCCTCAGGTCAGACCTATGCCTGCTGCAAATGTGAGACTAGAGGGTGACAGGGACGAGTGATGTGCCCAAGGCCACACAGACAAGACAGCAGTGGCAGAGATGCCCTTTGGATCTCAAAATGAGGGAGGTGAAACTTTTCTCTCTGTTTGGGGTGCTGGTGCGTTCATGTTCAGCATTCGTTGGGTGGGGATCTGGTGCAATGCAGCCAGCCAGCCAGGGCAGGGGATGCAGCTCAGCCCTCCTTTGGGGTTGTCATGCTTCTGCAACAGCTGATTTATGTTTCTGGACAGTTTCTATTAGGAGGGTACTGGGAGCTAATGTCTAAGTGAGACCTGCTACAGGGGACAAGGAGATGGGAGAAGGGAAGGCTCTCCAACACCACTGCATGTGGGCAGAAACCAGATGATGGCTCTGAAAAAAAGGTTTGATGTTTTTCTCTTAATATACATTTCTCTGTATCTATATACATAAATTTGAATGCATTAGCTGATTAACGCCTCTGCATGAGCACAGCCATCAGGGAAGAGGTGGCAGCGAGGGGGTGGTTGCCTGTGTGCAGCCCCTAAAAAATTAATCCCTTTGCCTGCTGCCTTCACATCATACTGGCCATGGAGCCAGCAAATCTCCAGCAATGCCAACTTCCCCTTCCACATGTGCCTTGTCCTTATGCAATGCATGGGGCATGTGCATTGCCAGGCTGGGGTTCTGAGCCACATCCCTGTCCTGAAATGGGAGAACCACTACAGAACCATCCATCCATTCTTCCCAGCCCTGGTCTGCTCTGCCCCTTGCAGCGGGTGCGAGGGTGGCTTTGTCCTCCTGGTGCGTGGGTGGTCCTTTTACCCGCCCCCCCCCCCCCCATCAGCAAGTGAAAAGGTTTCTCTGAATAGCAATAACTGCGGGGAGTTATTCTCCCCAGAATTAAGTCCATGACTCGTAGAAGAGTGTTAAGGTAGCACCTCGCAGCTCCAATTATCTTGGCCCCTTGGAACAAAAAAGCAGATTATGCTGCTGGACAAAAGGCGTTTTCTATGTAACTTCTTGTCTCGATGCATTCATAGAGTGTAATGCTGATATAAATATCCAAGGGGTAGATTGTTGTGGGTAAACCTCCCATTCGAAATAACAATTTGCTGGGAAATTGTCTTCAGGGAGCCAAAATCAAATTCAGTCCTTACTGGATGCAACATCTTTAGGGTTTGACCTAGATAAAATCCTTGGTGGCACCAGCGCAGATAGGAGAGGTGTGTATAGCTGGGTCTAGGAGATGCAATGCACTGAAGGCCTTGTGCAATGGTTGGGGACCCTCCCAGCCCATGATCCTGTAGGTTTTCCTCCCTTTTTCCCTATTTCTAGAGCAAGAAGCGATGATACATGATGTACCACTAGATACCTGGATCCCAAAATTCCCTACTTCACTCCTGACCCTAGGACATCGGTGGCAATGGACCACTTACCATGTGAGAGCAATGACAGTATCCTCCTGGTTACCCCATCATCTCCTATGCATGGCAGTGCTATCATCAGAGCAGGTCACAGTGCCGGGGGTGACCTAGGGAGCAGCTCAGTGATAGCTAGAAGCTAAACAGGCCCCAGGAAGCCATCACACTGCTGTATGCCTCTGTTTCCCATGGTGAGCTCTGAACTGTGTTGTGGGGCTTAGGGTTGCTGCCTGTACAGTGTCTTCCACCACTACACCACCGCTAGCTATGTCAAGCTGGGAAGGCTGGTTATCTGAGGAGCAGTGGAGCTCAGCTGGGGGAAGTTGCATCCTACGCACCATTCAGGATCTGGTCAGGATTAGGCAATGTGACCAAGAAATATCCTTTTAGATGTGATTTCGCTCCTTAAACTGTACAAAATATCCTGCTCTTAGGTCCCCACAGGTTTGGCTTTACCTGTGCATCAGGGGTTGGAACTAGATGACCTTTTAAGGCCTCTTCCAGCCAAACCGTTCTGTGATTCTGTGATGATTCTGTGACAACCCTGAGATGTGGAAGCAGATGTTCTACTGAAACCACTATGTTTTATTGTGTTGTTCTGAGGATAGAGGAGTCTAGGTGACTATAGTCCTGGATTTGATTCTGCTGAGGGGAGAGATTATGTAGGTCCACGTTTCCTTCATTTCATTCACCCTGGGAATAAAGTAAAGGGCAGAGTGAGTCTTCAGGGCACATGGGAGCTAGCCTTCTCCCAAACGGTAGTCCTGATTGCTACTAAAACACATGGCTTAATCCCTACTAAAACTACTGGTGTTAAGTGAGTTTGCTCTTAAGCACAGCCATCCCCACCTTTGAGTCTCCTTCCACCCATGGCCTCAACAGCTCTCCAGCAGCAGCAGCCTTCACTATCTGCTGACATAGCAAGGCATTGCTGTCCAGAGAAGCTGTGGCTGCCCCATCCCTGGCAGTGTTCAAGGCCAGGTTGGATGGAGCTCTTGTTTCAATGATAGCTGGAAGGTTTCACCAAAGAAAAGAGACATCACCTTCGGCTCTATCCTGGCAGCTGGGATAATTCTGCAGGTTTTGGAGGAGGTCCTGTTCTGGCAACAACTCAGATGCATGGGTTCAGGTGCTTCCTAAATAATTAAAATTTCATTCCCACACCATCATTTTTAAAATTTCTGTGAAATGTGTGATTTCCTTCCACAAGCATTTTATCAAAACAATTTGGAAGAAATTTGTATAATTTTTAAGCTCACATACCTTGGAGAAAGGCCAAACTGCCTTCTCACAAGGAAAACCTGTTAACTCTGAACCTTAAAGGTGGCATTTATGCTTGTCATGGGCACAGTGAACTCCTCCACTTTGTGGCAGCACCTTCCCCTTAACGTGCTTTGTCAGAGGGTTTTCCTGATTGCTCCTGAACCACAGTAACTTCATCTGGAGATCAGGGAGTCATGTATGAGATAACATGTGAGTGGGAATAAACTAACTGCCTATACTTGAATAGATATGATCACTACACTATCAGATATAGTCAGATACTTCGGCTCCTTCCGCGGCCACTTTGCAGATCACCTAGCAAAGATTTTGGGATGTATTACAGATAAGAGACAGCTCCTCTTTGCAGTAAAAAGAAGAAACAAGGAGAATAGAATCACCAGGGCTTTTTATTCCTCCAAAAGGGCTTCACCGACCTTGTTTTCCAGGCTGCTGGCCTGCCCCTGCCCAGTGGTGCCACTGCTGATGGGGAGGCAGTTCTTGGTTCAGGGACATTTCTAACACTAGATGGAGCAGTGACCCTAGACATGAAGGAGCAAAACCATCCTGCTGTTACTGATTCACTCCTTTAGTGCCTTGCAATCTCTGCCCCGAAGGGAATTTGGGTCAGAACAACACTTTTTCAGCATTCAGGCAGATTGCCAGCTCTTGGTGGATGCTCAGTGTACTGCAATGGGGACTGTCCCTTGATGACTGTGGTGGCTCATGGATTAGGATCTGGCCACTGGGGAATATCGTCCATCCTGGGAGGTGAAGCAGGGATCAGGGGGATCAGACTCTGGGTCATTTCCTTGTTGCCTTAACATGTGCGTTTTTTCCTTGGCTGCACAAAGGCAGAAGGTCAAAGGCTGGGGATTAAAAGGTGATGGATGGACATCTGTGGCTGGAGCACAGAGCGTTAGTCCCTGTGCGTCTGGTGGCGGCGGCTGTCCTGCTTTATGGACTAGCTGGCTGCAAGGAGATGGGGGTGTTTCTTCATGACTAAGGGGGATCCTTGGATTTTGCATCAGAGCCCACTTGGGTGGCACAGGGCATGGCCATGCTGGCTTGGCCCTATCTGCTGAACAAGCAGAGCAAAGGGGAAAGCACTTTTGCATCGTCCTCCTTCTCTGACATACTTCCCATCTCTCTTCCCAACGGGAAATCTGTGGTTGGACCTAATGGGACAGATTTAGCCAACAAAATGCTTTTTCCCTTGTGATTTTAGTGGACACACATGCTGTGGTCCCTCAGCGCTGGTAGGAAATACCCTCTTCAGTAGGTGACCAGGAGCCTCCAGGACAGAGCTCCCTGCAACTTGGTGCCTCAGTTTACCTCTGAGTGTGACAGCTATAAGCAGACAGTGGTGTTGTGGGACTCATGACCTGCTGAGAAAGTGTTTGGAAGGCCCTGCAGTATTATTACAAGGCTATGTCAACGTTAATGAATGGTTGATATCTTTACTTGCGTGTCTTTCCTTCTGATCTCATGGCTACAGTGCCACCTGTGGGCTGTATCTCACCTGGTTGGTATCTCCATGGCATGATGCACTGTTGTGAATTAGAGGAGAGCCTTTACATCACCTTTTTCAGGTGCTGATGTACCAGGGTTGTGCCCAGGTATGGTTGGTACTGAAAGAATCCCCTCTCCGTCCTGCAGCAGGGCAAGTGACCCTGATGGTAATGATTGTCCTTGTCACCTCCGTGAGGACACAGATTTTAATGGCTCTGTGGAGATTTACAAACTTACCCACACCTTCCTCACCCCATGGGCCTATCACCCTCACCACCTTGAAAAGAGCAGGACCAAAAGCTGACTGATCCTTAATGGCCTTATGAAGGTACCATCTACACCAGCATGGAAAGCCCAAGACCTGAGTTGGCTGCAAATCTCATGCAGGGTGAGCAGCAGCAGCTCTCTTCATCCTGTTGGCTCAGCTTTGGATCCACTCTCCTGGAATTTGAGCCCTTGGCAGCTGTGTTTGCGTTCAGTTATTTGTCCTTGACAGTCGATGGAGTTCTGCAGCTCAGATGGGCTGTTTGGTCTCTGGAGATGCCTTGACTCAAAAAAGTGTCCAGCTCCCGGCTGAGGCAGCTCAGCCAAACTCCTGCTCATTGATGGATGGACCTGAACATCAGTATGGCTTTGAGATGTTTTCACAGGGAATAGTTGTAGAAACATATCAAGGAGCAGCCAATCAAATGCAGCACCTTGCATCCGTGTCCCACACTATCCCTAAGACGGACCAAATACCGCATGCCTCTGACCCTCAGTCAAAAGGGTACCCACCCACCAGACCCTGCAGGAGGTGAAGCTTGAGTTCCTTCTCAGGCTGGACCTCTCCATGAAGGCAAATGTGGGTCTGGCTTCCCTGTCTTGGCTGCACCGCCTAAAACCTTCCTCTAGGGTCAAGGCACGTGTTTGGGCCACCAGACCTTGCATGCTTCTCCAGCATGCTGGGTTACAAAGCCCAGGGCAGGGAAAGCCATGCCATAGCCCTGGGTGGTGGGAGCTTGGGCTCTCGGCTTAACTGAATGCTTCTAAAGTCACTCCTAGTGCTGGGAAGGTGGCTTAGCTTGGTGATGACCAAATTCTCAAATACCTGAGGCTTGAGTCATGGCTCGAGGAGGAAACATGCATAAACAAGCAGCAAGCCAGGAAACTACACTGCTGAGATGGACAAAGGTAAAAGTCAGTGGCTTGGTATGTCTGCACTACAGAAGCAAGAACCCAAGGCAATAGGTTTTAGCTGATAATCACGGCACCCCAGGCTGTGCTCTTGGGAGCAAATTGAGGGCAGATTTAGGCAGCACTGCTGAAGAACACCCAGGCTGTTAGAGACTGGCGGAGTGGTGGGTGAGATCACAGCACTCCCCTGAGATTTCTAATGGAGGGGTGAATAAAAGCAAAGTTCACATGCAGGGAGGTCAGCAGGGTGGAGAAACTGAGTCAAGGAGAATGCAGAGGTGGTAGCTCATGTTTCGGAGCCCTCACTGTGACCCCAGTTTCTCTTCAGGACTGGATCCCAGTGAGGATTTTCACATCCCAGCCCTCTGAATTCCCACTGCATCTTGAGGTATGAGGGCAAAGAAATTTCTCTCAGGCAAGGTCAGGCATCACCCCTGGAGCTTCCAGCCTATGCTCTGGCTTGGCTGCAAGTCCCACGGCTGGAAGTCCTCCTGTCTCTTTTGTTCCTTAGTTTCCCTTTATGCAAAACAAGCCCCATCAAACTTCAACTGAGGTGCTCTGAATGTAGGTACAACATTCTGAGTTTTTCACTGATGAGTATCTAGCAAAGAGAGGGAAAATCAATTTGGTGTTAGGAGGTGGATGGAGGAGGCCTGGTGCACCCAGGGAGGATGGAGTGTTGGTGAAGATCTATCATTGCTTGTGCCTGGTGGCTCTAGGCCAAACCAGGGACAACCCCGTGGTGCAGGGTGAAGCTGAACCACAGGCTGCTTTTCCATTCCTCATCGATGCTGGGGTCTTATCTCATGAAAGCAAGCCCTGAGCAGGCAGAATCACTTCGATCTGGGTGCCCGGCTGGCCGGTAAGCAGCTGAGGAGTGATGGGTGTGCACTGAGTTTGCCTTCCTGGCTGGAACACCGCTTATCGCTCTCCCGGCATTTCCCATTTTTTCTCCTGCAGCACTTCAAGCACAAGAGAGACATTGACACTGTTCCTCAAGCTAATAAGCAGGGGGAACAAGGGGGGGAAACACCCTTCTTGGCCTCTCTCTGCCTGTGCCTCCATCTCTATAAATCAAGTGGACTTGTGCTGCTCCCCCTTCAAGTATGGGCATTAGTGCTGCGATGCAAAGTCATTTCAGTAATGCGCACCCAGGAATGCACCTTATCTGATTCCCCTCCTGTATTTTCTTTTTCCTAGTCCCAAAAACTAGGGCTGTGTCTCCCCTCCAGGTTCACAGAACGATATGTCCCTGGAGAGCAACCGTATGGTGACTGTGGGGTTCATTGGAGCCTTACTGGCAAGTGTGGACCCAAGACCACTCCCCAGCACTGGGTACAGCTGCTCTTTTTTGGACACTAAGCTATTTCCCAGCCTGGACAGGGGCCATCCCACATTACTCAGGGAAGGGAATGAGATGATGACAGACCCCTCCAAGCAGCTACTATCTGGGGCTTGAAAATTCAGCCCCTATACTTTGCACTGCCAGGCAAGACAAGGGTGGAAAAATTGCCCTGGGATCTCAGCTATAACCTAAGCATGTGTACAAATCACCACAGAAATAGACTCCCCTCTGGATATGGGGAGTTTTATGTGCTGGGTTTCTTTTGAAAAAAGGATTTTTTCCTTTACCTGAGTGGGAGGGGGCTGATGGCCGGGGGAAACATGCATGGAATGTGACAAGCCTGTTCTCCTGCTTGTTTGTGTAAACGAGTTGGGTCTATTCCCTTCCTCTCAAAGTGCACATTTTTAAGCTTCCTTGCAAAACAAATTTACTTTCAGAGTGCATGGATGCCAGCACGGGGAGGGGGGCATGGTGGTTGATGATGATAATAATTAGTAGTATTAATCATTGAGAATAATAAAGGTTCTTTTTTCCCCTCAGAGGTGATGGGTGGTGAACAAGGGTTCTGTCCAACACTGCCTATCACCTTCATGCCCTTATCTCTTCTCACCTATCTCCTATGACATCATCTGGCCATCCCCTACTGGGAATTTCTTGATGAGATGGTTTTCCATCAGGAAAAGCTCAGGTGCCCATAGCTGACACTTTTTTCATGTCCAGGTTGCAATGAAGAGCTCCTCATCTCCTGAGTCCAAGCTACAGCAAAGAGTTCCTTATCAGACAACAGAGCAACTGATAACTCACTATAAAACCTAGAGATATGGACCCTGAAGGCTGGTGTGTGGCAACATCCCTGATGAGTGAGAGATTTGCTGATCTCCAGGAGGACATTCAGTCTGGCCCTGCTGCTACCTCAGGAAGAGCATCTTTCATTCCCACTGCTGATGCAAACCTTTGTGAGAGCCCTGTGAGGCAGTTTGGAAGAGAAAGCCTACTGTTTTTGGCCTGAGAAAGTCACTGTTGCCTTCTCCGCTTGTACCTTCAGTTATACCTTAGAGCAGTTATTGGCAGCAATACTTTAATAATTATTATTAATAATAATAATATTAATGACAGTGATGACAATCTGTGGTCAGTTATGACACCCCTGGAAATTTCACTCTCCAAGGGGATGCAAGCAAGTGCCTGGAGAGTGAGCCCCTCTTTAAGAGATGTGCTAAGACCCCCAAGTGACCCTTCCCACTCACCACCGCTATCCCAATTTTGTCTGGGATGTGGATTTTCAGGGTTTTATCCACTAAAACTGTCCTTGGAGCAGGAGACTGGGTTTTGCTGAGTGATGCTAGGCATGTTAAGGAGCTGTGGACTTCTCATACTCCATGGCCACATCTGATACATGACCAGATGCTTCAGATATAGTCCGCGGACATCCTCAGTGTCTTGCCTTGCTCCCAGGACAGGCAGCCAGCTGTACTTCTCCTTGTTCTCCATCATTCCTGGCTGTCAAACTGGCTTGTTGCTGCTGGGCAGGCTGGCAAACAGCCTTGGCATCACCTTATCATGTCCTCCCAAACAGCATTTTAACTGAAGCTATGCAGGTGAAGACAGAAGTGGAAAGGCACCTTCTGTCTCCAAAAGGTGCAAGGTTCGGGATTTTATTCCATGTATGAGTAGGGAAACTGAAGCACTGAGAGAGCTAAAGGCAGCTTGCTTGTGGCAATTTAGAGTAGCAGCCCCGTCTTTTACATCCAGACCCTATGGACAATCTGCATGCATTTTTCATGGCCAGATCCACCCTGACTTCATTCTGGGCATGGACTGAGCAGAGGAGTCACCTTCTCCTTCTCTCCCTTTGGGACCTGCAGATTTCCCTGTCTCCAGACTGTATCATCAGCTTCACTGCATGTGCAGTTCCTAGCCTTTCACCCTGAATTTGTCTTTTGACGCTATTTGGAAAATTCCTTTCTGTAACCACCTTGTCAATGGAACATCTCAGCACCACGATCCTGCTGTGGGCTGACAGGCTGTGTCCTCATATGGAGCCAGTGCAGCTCCCCGGGCACATCTGGGTGCCCTGGACTGAGTGGTCTGGTGGTCAGCAGGGCTGAGAGTCCAATGGGGCATGTTGGGACCTCCTTGCCAAAGCCAGCTGGGACCATCCTGACCTTTCCTCCCTGGGAAAAGGTGTCCTGTGGCAGTTAGAAACATCCTGAGGAAGGCTGAGCACAGATTCTGAGGGCTGGGAATATGGGAATATTGATGGTTTCCCTCAATCACTTTGCAGGAGCAATGCGTGGGTGCTTTTAATATGTGCATGGCACATTGAGGAGCTATGTCCTTTCCAGATGGCCTGGGGAGCTCTGCTGGTGCCAAAGTACATTACCCACCTGCCTAAGAGAAAGGAAGGAGGTGACAAGTGGGAAAGGAGGGAGAGTTTGCTTTACCTGCTGCACATTAATTGCACAAGTGAATTTCCCATCTCTTGTTTTGGAAAAACTCTCCAAACTCATTTCCTGCAAGCCTTTTTGACTTGCCTTGTGCCTCATTGTGGGAGTGCTGGATGGACTTAGCTTGGCCCTGGCCAGCAAGACTGTAGCATAAACTACTTTTTATGCAATTCCCTGGCTTGAATCCTTTGAGACTTGAGAAAGGGTGATCCTGTTGGTTCCTCTAGTTTTGCATCCTCAGTTGTCTGTGTCTCCTTCATGCTGATGAAGGTGGAGATGATTATTTCTGAACAAGTGTTTTTTTTTTGTTTGGCTGTACCTGGGGTACATACAGCCTTCTTACAGCCTGAAGTCTCACAAGGTGTTGGATCTATGCCTGCTACACGGTGAGATGCAGTTGAGAGTGCCTCCTGAGTAGGGGGTTGCACTGACACATGTCCCACCCTATCCTTCTTCTCCACCCAGCAGCCTGCTCCACCTTATTCCCTGGTACTGGCCTAGTCTACCTTGTGGTTGACAGATCATTACTTCCAAGCTCAAAGTGCTTCCATGCATGAAGATTGTTTTCTTTGTCTTTTTACTATTCAGTGCTTTTAAACTGAAAATGGCTGAATGTGAACACTAGAGGAAACGAGCATGAGGTCCATTGCCCACCTGCCTGCCTGCCTCTTCTCTGCTGCAGAGTGACCAAGGACCAGATCCATGCCCAGAGATGGAAACAAACCCCCTCCCTGGCCATGTTCAGTGGAGAGAGGGACCTTCTCAAAGCAACTTGTCCCACCAAGTAATCTCCTTCTTCCCTCATGGAGGTATTCCCATTTGGGTAACTGCCACAGTCAACAGAGATAAGCACTTCCCAAGGCAATTTGTCCCACCAAATCTCTGGCTTCCTTCTTGGAGATGCTCCCATCCTGAGTAACAGTGCTAGCAAACAAGTCCTTAAAGCCTTTGAACTATGTGTGATCAGCTAATTCTGGGTGGACCCCTTTTCTCATGCAACCTTCGGTTTCTCCACTGTAATTCCCCAGGGAGATGCTGCTGCTAGTTTGAGTGGATGCCTGTCCACTCCAGGCCTTTTCAACCCCTAAACTCGGCGTTAAATGCTGCAAAGCGTGTCAGGCTTTGAGTTTCATGTCAGGACAGGTCTGAGGCATTAAGTTCTGAATGCCATGTGAAGATCGGGAACATTTTTGTGGCAAGCTGCCATCTTCCCCTGGATCATTTACCTCTTGAGTGACAAACCCAGCTCTGAAATGCTTCTAATGCTTTGCAGCGCTGTGGCTTCTCTCGTGTGATCATCTCTGAGCACGGTACAGACATTATCTAATTACTACCCTCCCTGAAGCAAAATGGGCGATTCCTGGCATTTTCAGCATGCTTGTGTTTGTATCATATGGAGCCAATATAGGCAGACAGATAATCCCAAACACTGGTGATGCTTGGGTCTACCCATTTTCAAGCTGCTGTTTTCTTGGATGAAGGTTGGAAAAGGCATCTGAAAGCAGGGCAGAGATTTTCAACGCCTTTGCTCAAGCACTCAGGTCATCGTAGAAAAAGTCCTTCAGATTGAATGCTCTGAGGTTTAGGTGCCTGGACAAAACCCAGCATCTCCGCTGAGACACCAGGTGCTTAAGCAGACATCTGCTATGGGTGCTATAGGCACCTCAATTTGGATGTCTTCATTTGTCAGCTGACTTTTATCCCTAATATTAGGTGGGATGAATCCCATTTCAATTGCAACTAGTAGTGATGGGACCAGCTAAAGCATCTGTGCTCATTTTCTTGCACAGATACAGGCTGGCCACATGGGCTCTGCATGGGGTGGAAAATATTACACCAGGTGTATGGTCTGGGGTTATTTTCATAGGTTTCTGGCTCAAAGGGTGAATTGCAAGGCCACTCCTGGAGCTGTCGAGCAACACGGTTGTTTAGGCTTGAAACCAGGAGTTGATTTTTTCCTGTTTCTTTCTTCCCCACCCCTTTTGGCCAGTACACTTTGGTGACTTACTGATGCAGACCTGCCAGATTGAGTAATTGATTTGATGCCTCTTGAGTGCCAAGGAAGAAATACTCTGCATTTAGGAAATAAAAAATGTGCCAGCAAATCCAGCCCTACATACTGTTTAAAGGCTTCCAAAAAGGCTGGTTTGGCGCTGGCAGGGACACTCAGGGTCCTGTTCCTGTGTCCCCTGCTCCTGTGCTCTGGGAGAGTGCTCTGCAAGAATGAGAATGGGGTTTTATCCCCATCCTTTTCAGGGGCCAGTGGGTTGTGAAGGGTGTGCGTGTGCCTTTCAGCTTGAACAGTGCAGGAAATCATTATAATAGCAGAAATTTTCCCATTCCTCAGCAAGGTGAGCTCCAGGCCATAAAGAAAAGAGCAAAGAGCAACTCTATGGGAGGATGACCGGAGGACAGATCAACTTTCCTAAGGTCAGATATCCAAGTCCAAGACTCTTTTTACCCCTGTCTTGCCCTTACCATAAACTCTTTAAGGATAGAACACGTACTTAATTACTCATTAAGGCAGGTATGAACTTCTCTTTACATTTATCATTTGTTTTTTGTTAGAAAATTGGGATAAAATAGTATTTTCTGGCACATTTGGTATGAACTGAGATGTACCTAGGAAAGCTTTAATACTTTATGAAATAAAATAAAAAAAAAAAAAACAAACCCAAAATTGTCCAAAATACAACTTTACACTCAGTTGTTCTCTGAATAGTGTTTTTGGTGTCCTAAAGTGGGTAACAGTTTTGCCTGGTAAACCCAACCAGCAAAGAATAGTATGAAAACACTGCAAAAGGCTTTTGTCCCTTATGGATTTATGCAAATAAAGGTTTGATTTAGCCCAAGGCAGAAATATTTCAGCAGGCATCTTTGATGGGGATTTCAGGGAGGATAAAATTAATTGAGGACAAGAAGTTATATGGGAATGGGAACCTCTTCCAAAGACACTTTAAAAGATAACAGAAGATGGAGTACCATCTGCAAAAGAAATTGCTGGTAAACCTGATTACTGTATGGCAGTCCTTTCTGAAATACGATCAAGATAAGGATGAGAAATTCAGGGGTTGCTTTAACCATTGGTGCCTAAATCGTTGCATTTTGGGCATAATTCTGCAGTTGGAAAATAGCTGCTGGTTTTAGGTGCATCATCAAAGGTGACTGTAGCGATCTATCCCAAGGCAAGTCCAAATGAGAGCAGCCAGTGAGCCCCAAACAGGATTGAAAAATGTATGTCTGTGCTCAGAAACATAAGGTTTCATCGTTCTGGACCCCAGTTACCCATTTGCAAAGAATGCCAGGAGCACTTTCACAGCTTCTCAGTTATTCTGAATGGCAAAATAAACACCACTGGTTTAGGGAAGGCCTCAGTAGGGCCATTTACTCACTTTTTTTTTTTTTTTCCCAGTGTTTATTCCACATTTTGTTGTTTCTAGGGAATATGGCTTCAGTGTTGGTAGCCACTGTGTGATTCTTGGGGGTCCTGGTATTTCTCCTCTTGTTGTGCCAGCTTCTGGGCTTCTGAAATTCCAGGGAAATTACAACTCTCTTCTTAAGAAACTAGCAGCTTTTAGCTCATAAAGAAGCATGGCAGACCTTGAAAAAGCTGGATGCTCCAATTTCAAAATTGACTGAAATAAAAGGGTTGCCTCTGAAGTCTAGATGGCTAAATCAATTGCACGTGCTTCAAATGTTCACTGTTCCCAACCCGCTCATCCCTCTCGGGGCTCCCTTGCTTGTCAACTGCTGAATATTTGAGTTGCCAGGCCAGTGCTCCTGTGAGATGGTTAAGACCTGGCAACTGAAGATGATAATTACTAAAAAATTATCGTTCCACCAGGAAAACAAACAACAACAACAAAAAAGAGGGAAAAGAATGGTATGATTGGAGCTCTCAGCTTGTGTTTGGCATGTTTATCCTTGGCAGTGTATCTTTGTTTTTTGAGAGTCCCTCAGAGAGCTGGTGAGCGCCCTTTATGGTCAGGACTCTAATTAGCCACTTGTCCCTCCCTGCAGGCATCTGGATGGTCTTCCCCAGCTTGTTGTGCATCCTTCGGTAGGGCTCGGAGGGGAGGCTGGCAGCCTCTGGGCTTCACAGGGTGCAGAATTTGCCTTGGCTTAATCAGAGGTAGCGGAGTTGGCCTGTCTTGGTTTTTTGCCTTTTTCCATCTCTTTGTTTTGCTTTGTGATGGGCTGCTGAATGCAGGAAGCAATGTGAAGTGGTTTCATTTAATTAGTTCATTTAAAAAATATAGATCTGGTGTTTGTACATTTCCCTTCCATCTCTCTCGACAGATTGTTGGCTCTCTGCTCTGCAGGCTTGCAAGCCGGCAAACTCCCGCTGCTGGCACAGCTACCTCTTAATTTTTTCTGGATACATGTTTATGATATAATCAGGCTTTCCCTAGTGATGTGATCATTCTCATGGGAACAACACTGTGCATTAAATTCCTGGCTTCATACACCTCTTGTTGTTGTAGCGTATATTAGCATCCTGGGGATGCTGCAAACCCCCATCGCTAACATGGCAGTAGTTGATGGACAGACCAATGTGGACATTCCCATGGGAGCAGGGCTCCGTTGGACAACCATTCTCAGTGCCAGAGTGGTTCCCTGATAACTCATCTTAATTTTCCAGCAAGGACACAGGTCAAGCATGAGGGACCTGGGTGTACTTACTCATGAAGCAAATTATTACCTAGGTTGAATAACTGGCATCTGCCCAAGAGGGAATGAGAGCACCTTTCTGGAGAGATTCTGCCTGTCTAATGCTGGGACCTTATCAGGGCTGGACTATGTTAAGGAAGGATGTTTATCCATTCAGACACTTTTTGTTGAAGAGGTTTCTCCTCCACCAACCAAAAAACCCGTGCTCATGTGGAGAGCTTCCTCCTCTGCTGTGGCAAATGTACTTAACAACATGTACCTGAGCCCAGCCCTGAAAGCAGCCACTGTGCTAAAGTGTTTGCTTGGCTTCAGAAATGTTAAGAAGAAGAATTTCTCTTTAGGAAGCTAGAAGATGTTGGCTTTCAGTTCACTCTGTACCTGATCCAAAGCTTCTTGAAGTCAATGAAAAGCTGTTGCAGACTTTGAATCAGGCTCTGAGCCCACAAACCTGAGCAGATAAAAATCAAAACAAAACAACTCCCCAGCCCCCGAAACAGCAAATGTCTCCAGATGAAGAAAGATCTTGTTTCCAAAATCCCACCCTGAAATGCCAGCCATTAGAGGGCTCCTCTCCCTGCTGGGCATCAGAGAGCTTACCCTTCTGCATCCCCATCTGTACTGATGTGGAGTTTGCTATTGAAACCTGCTGAAATCTTGTCCTCCATTCCAGCAGGGCAAGCATCCATCTTATGCAAGCGTTTATTTTTTTAGTGATTCCTTTCTTATCCTTTCCACTGATACATAGATGTTTAATCTGTCCCTGTGAAGCTTCAGCAGGTTGTGTTCAAGGTAATAAATGTGCCTTTCTTCTCCAGCGCTGGTGGGGTGTGAAGCTGGTGCAGTGAAGGTTGGTGCCTGGCCAGTGTGAAGGAGAAGTCATCTGTTGAAGGGCTTTAAATTCCTGCATAAAGGGGTTCTCTTCTCTCTTGAAACTGCCCTAGACTCATAGGATAATCATATGGGTAGGAAGGGACCTTCAGAGACCATCTTCTCTAACCCATGGTGGAGAACTAAACCATTAACTTGACTTGTCAACTAGCAGGATTTCAGTACAGGATGGTGAATGTTCCCAGCAGAAAGCATGGATGGGACTGCTTGCAGATCAGGGTAACTCAGTTCTTCACGGTCTGAAATCATTTGAGATTGTCACTGGCATGGTTTGGACCAGGGTCAGCCAGGGCTTCCCAATCAATCCCCATGAAACAGGGAGAGGACTGCAGGCACTGGCCTCAACCTCAGAGGCAGTTTGTATGCAGTTCCCTTTGCTGGAGTGCTGGAGAACTGCAAGCTGTGGAGGCAGGCCTATTCACTTAGCTCTCAGTTTCCAGATGGATTGGTTTTGGCTGCCAAGCACCAAGGAATAAGTTCTATGTTCTTAGTGTCATCACATGTGGCTTTTTTGGGCAGCATTAGAGACAACTTGGTATAGTCAGCACCTGTGCCGCCTTTGCAAAGACACAGTCTTTGCTTGGGAGATGTTGTATTGCTCCAGCATGGAGTTGACACAAAACCAGGGTGACTTTCAGGGTATGGAAGCAAGGGAAGAGACAGAAGCTGGCAGCATCACCTAGAAGAGCAGGGAAAGGGGGATGGTGGTACATGAAATGGCCCCAGGAGTGGCCAAGCTTGGGAACCAGCCAAGAATGAACACACTACACTGCAAAAGGGCTTTGGGTGGCATTGGGATGGGGTAGGCAATATCAGGATGCGTAGCTCCCTGGTCTGGGAGCAAAAAGGTTACTGGTGAACGGGAGGAAGGAGATGGAAGAGCTTGGGGGCCCAGTGTGGCTCAGGTGAGAGCAGGCAGGGCTACCTGAAGAAGAGCTGTGTCTTGCAAACAGCTGCAATCCCAGGGCAGTGTGTTGGCAACACGGAATATGTCAACAGCCAGCAATTATGGCAGCAGCACAGAGCCCCACCGACCACCAAAGGAGATAGCCTAGCTGGGGGATTGGGGCCATCCCGGGTCTCACTCAGCACCTGCCCTGGGGCCAGAACAGCTGGATCTGGGCAGGTCTCTCCCCCTACCTTGGTGGCATCCCTCAGTGCCCTGGGGTACGGACATGGCCCCAAGGTCCACCAAGTGCCTCTGACCTCTCCACGTGTGAGGAGCATTTCCTGTCTGTATGAACCCGTGTGAAGATTGAATACTTTTTTCTGTTTTGAGAAGGGGCTCCTGACCACCTAGCACGGTTGAGAGAGCAGGGGGCAGAATCTTACACTGTGTCCTGGTTTCTGCCAAATCAGACAGGATGGTCTGAAACTTCCAATTAGAAAATTATATTTCCTGATTCTTAGAACTTTCCCAGATTTTCAGTGCTTGGCAATAAATTTTCCAGGCCCATATCTACCTGCTTGCCACAGTTGAAAGCTGAGATTGCAGTGGCTTGTCCCTTCGAGGCACAGCTGCTGGTTTTGCTGGTGTGATCTCATGGATTTTGGAGGCAAGAACATCTAGCCAGTTAGCAATGGTGTTAACATAAGCATTTTGTTCCTCTGAAAAAGCAAAACAGAAGTGTCTTCCCCCATGGAGGAAAACCCCTGTTTACACATGATCAGGAGAAAACAGTTGAAGTGCAGAAAATAAATCCTGCAGTAGTCCATCTTCAGTGATAACCCATCAAGCACACCACTGCTGCCACATCCTGCCTGGTCCTAAGAGATACTGATCTGTCTTTGAGGCTTTCCATTTCAGTGACTATCACTGGTAGCTCAAGAAAGCCTTCGAGACTAGGAAGTATAGCCTTCGAGACATGGAGATATCTTCATCTGAGTGGTTCTCAGGCCCTGCAGATTATAGGGATGGAATTCCTCAAACTCGGAATAACAGGGACTATAGCTTATTTCCTTCGATTGTGCCATTTCTCGTCTGAAAGTGTTTCTTGGAGTGCTGAACAGAGCCAGCTGCAACCACCTGCTTTGTGCAGGTATTGCGAGGACATGTTTCATTCAGTGCTGGGAACCTGTCCAGGACTATATCGTTTCTTGCTCTTTTAAGCTCTCGTGTTCCTTTTTCCCCTCTTTAAGGGTGGCTAGGATGGAGCAGCTACTTGCTGCTCCGGGGCTGCTCATCTCCTGCAAAATCACTCACTCACCAATATCAAGCCCCACATTCCTCAGGGCAGACTGACACCTTGGGCTCTCACAGGCCAGCAGTGGAAAAGCAAATTTTCCTTCTAGGCATGTTTGAAAGAAAGCATCAGAGAAAAATTTCCAGTGGAAAAATACCAAACTCCTGCACTTGACTAAGAACCAAAATAGATTGCAACAGTGCTTTCCTCTGGGAGGAATTTTCCTACCTGGGGGCAGCAGGGGGGAAAGGGCTTGAACAGACAGGTATGAGGTTAAAAAGCTTGTCAGTCCCTTCCTTTGCACAAGCAAAAGGGCAGGTTGGTGTCAGGGTATCTCTCCTGCACACATTGTGCACCAGGGGTTGGTGCTGCACCTTGCTTTTGACTTCTCATTGTGCATCAGTAGAGCTGGATGGATTGTGTCCTATCAGCCAAGGAAGGACTGGTATACGTTGAGTTGCACCATGGTATATGTTTAAACTGTAATTTAATTTGCTGCGTATAGTTGTTGAATACATATCATCCCATAAATTAGTGGAAGAGTTGAGGTTGCCAGAGATCTTTGGAGATTGTCTATTCCAAAAGTCTGCTCAAGCAAGGACACCAAGAAGGTTGTCCAGAACCATGTCCTTCTGGATTTTGTGTACCTCCAAGGATAGAGGCTTCACAGCCTCTCTGGAAACCTGGTCCACTGTTTGATGTTCTTCACAGTAAAAAGTTTTTTTCTTGCATTTAAATGGAATCTCTTGTACTTCAGTTTGTGTCCTATTGAATATTTTATTTCGAAGGTCCACCAGGGTCTTTGAAATGAGCTTCCTTTCCAGTGCTCCTTTGTGCTCATCACTCTGCTGGCCAAAGGTCCAAATTCACATCCAGATTCAGACTCTAAAGCTCTGGGGGTGACATGCAGACCTGACCTTGCTCTATGGAAGGTCCTGCCTGACCTACTCTGCTGGGAGGCAGTGAATAAGCAGGGACACCTTTTTAGCACCTTTTAAACACACCTCCCACTGCCTAAATATGTTACCAACCATCCTTGTGTCCAACATGGGTGTTGAGACATGGCCTGAAATTGACTTGCCAGCACCAGGAAAGGCATGGGGACTCATCTGGTGACTTCTTAACATCTCCTGGGCAGCAGGATCTGGCCCTGCAGCTGACAATGGGCTGCTTGTTGGGCTTAGACATTCGGCAGGACCCCGCGGTAAAGGAGAGACTCCCTTTTACTGCTTCTTGCTTAATAACAGGCTTGAGGATATTAATTACCTTAATTAGAGCTGGCCAAACCTGTTTGGCTTGGATCTGGGAGACAGTGGGGACCAACTCTCTCAGCTTTTTTTTTGTTTTCAGGTCTCATGATGTTCCCCAAAGAGCGAGACCTGTCCTGTTTCAAACTTAATTAAGTCTTTTGAGAGGCTCTTCAAATCCTGCAGCTTTCCGAGCAAGGCGTCCTTTCTTCGGTAAAGGACTGCCTTGCATAGACAGCAAGAAAAGTGGCTTTCTCTTATTCCCCTCCACAAAACAAAACCAAATGGTTTTAGTAACGCAGGGAGACACTGGGCACCTTCTCAACCATGGGCATAAGGCATCACGACTGAAAAACCCCTCACTTTTGGGATTGTAAATCTCCTTTGGAAAGGTGGAGGGTGGGTTTGCAGATGAAGAACCTGGACCAGTCATAAGCTGCAGGAGATTCAGTGCCCTGCTTCACTGGCAGTGCAGGCAAAGCCTCCTGCCTCAGTTTCCCAGCTGCAAAATGTACCTTGTCTCATCTAATCATCACTTTTACTGGCACATAGGTAATATATATCTGGGGCCTGAGGTATCACAAGTGGTAAAATTTGGTGACTCAGTTGCTCAGAATTTGCCCTGAGAAGTGACTTCATGGTGAGAAGACTTGACCTTCAATATAAGGTGAGACACCAGGTTCAGGTAGCTGTGTGGCTTCTCTCTGGATTTCCCTGCTTGTTATCACTTTCCCAGAGTGGGAGGTGTTTGCTGATGACCTGTTGTCATGATTCACCATCTTTTTCCCTTTGGCTCACCTCATGTTTACCTCCAAACAATGATTTATACACTTGTGGGTCACACTGCCCATGGCTGAGAGAGGATGTTGATGAGGTTCTGTGTGCAATTTGTCTTGCAGGAAAGCAGGGGCTCTCTGTGGAAGCACAGTATACATGGCCTCCCACAAGCTGATGACATGTCACACCAGGGCTGCTGGTACCTCTCTGTAGCCCCAAAGATGACAGAACCCATGCTATATGCCTCCAGTGCTCACTGTGTTTGAATAACGTCCTTGACTCTCTGTATCCTATGCTATCCCATGTGGGTCATCAGCTCCAAAGCTTCCATCTTCTCTTGAGAAAGCACGAGGAGATGGGCCAACCCTCCTTAGCAGGTGTCACAGAGTAGACACTAGCCAGATGAAGGCATCTTGGTGGAGTGGTCAAACTACCAGCCTATCTGCCTGAGGTCCCTCTGTCTTCTGGGGGGGAACTTTCTCCAGAAGGATATTTGAAGCTCTTAAGCTGGGTTTCTGCCCTGAGTCACCTTCCAGAGGACCCTGATCATTTTGCAATCCTTCTGAAGTCTCTTAGATATATTGCCTAGATGACTATGGTAGTTGGAATCCACTGTGCCTCACTGTGGCGCTGTGTGTGGAATCAACACAGCTTTCAAAGAAAGACTTGCCATAGCCTAAAGAAGAGATGAAATGTGCCATTTCCCTCCACTGACTGTACAGGGAGCATGAAGTTCTTCAGGAAATATCTCATGAAGTGTTGAACCCATACAGGGTTGTGTCTTCTGCCCCTTTCAAACTACCAGCTGGAGAGAGGATCCAACAGTGGTGGGGTACTCAGACCTGTGACTGAGGTCTCCATGTTATATATAAAGCTGGACTAATAGAGTATTTATTATCTTGCTTAAACCTTTCCTCTGTGCTGCAAGAAGAATGTTACCTCCTTTGGTGGAGCATCATACTATGAAACATAGGTAAAAAATACAGAATATGGCGCATAGTTTTGGTCCACCTGAAACAGTGTTGTCAGTGAATGAAATATTTGCACTTAGAAATACTTTGCTTGGTGCAGATGATTTTTAGCCATTTAGCCAACTGGCTTTTCCAAGCCAAAGGGGCATCCTAATCCTCTTCCTCTTTTTAATTTCTTGATGAAGGATGAACATCCAGAGATACCTTATCTACTGGGTATTGCTATGACACATCAGAGAAAGCAGCTATCAACTTCATTATTTTAATCCTGACTCAAAGTTTGAGTTGTGGGCTGTCCCAGTCCTGAGATGTAATTCTTGCATTTGCTCAGTTAAAAAAGAAATTCAAATTGAAGGTCTCATGAGAGCTATTCAGTTTACTTCTCTGTGAGCACCGCACTTCTGTGGCCACTGAGTGGGGCAATTTAGGGAGCCAATGAATGGAAGACACCCCCTCAAACAAATATTGCACTGATTGATGTGTTTACAACTTACAGCGCAGGCTGCAAACTGGTATCTTGTCCACCTATTTGAAAGAGATGTAGTGAATATGACAGTGCTGCTACTGAAAATCTCTGTACATTGGTGTAAAGATAAAACAGAAACATGGATCTTTGCACTAAATGGTATGATGTTGGGTACTGAGGGACCTCTTCTGTAATGTTAAGGGGTTTATAATATGTTCTAATACAGTATTTATTAATACAGCTGTCTACTAGTGTGGTGTCACTGTGTCCAGCTGCTCCTTTCTGCAGATCAACTGCCCTTCAGCTTTGCTGTTTGGCATCTCCTAAAGCTGAGCTGCAACACGGTTACAGACTATCCAGCATCTCTAAGACAGAGGCTGCAAGTGAGCTCCAGGAGTCTCAGACCTGTGAGATCTCTTCAAGGCTGGTCCCAACTCCTCCATCACACTTTGTCCTCACCACTGAATTAAATACCCTTCTGCTATATTCCCTTGATTACAAATGGTGCTCAAGACACTTCTTTATCTCTCTTTAATAGACTCCCTGAGTATAGGGATGGCTGCATAGATCTCAGCTTGTGAAGATCCTTCCCCTGTTGCTGGTGCTTTAGCGACATCTCCAACCTCTTTCAGGAAATGTGTTCTGTATTTTGGCTTACCTTAGGAGCAAAAAATTGTTGCTTAATCATGTTCCAGGCATCTCAGTCTGACCTTTCTGTAACTATCTGAATGAGTGTATTGACTTGTTCTGTGAATCATAAACTCCATTAACTCTTTAGTGACTCCTCATTGTCTGGTGAGAAGGGCTCAGATTCACAGCATATTTAATATGTTGAAGTGTCTTCTAGTTTATGGGAATGAGTAGCTTAATCCCCATTGCAGACCTGGTTCAAAATACCCTTTTCAGTGGTGGAGGCTGACAGAGTCTGGTTAGAAATTCAGAATTAGCGATTTCACCACCCAGCACTGTAATTCCTTTTGTAAAATGATTTCCTAACACTCAGTGTATGAGAAATGAATGTACTGCGCCTTTAATCTTGCCCTGCTAACATTATCTTCTTTAAAAAAAATAGAAAAGCACACAACCCAAGCAGTCTGCACCCCATCAAACACCTGTATTGCCACTGAAAGGCCTCTTGCTAATATATTTTCTCCCCTGTTCTTCTTGATCACACCTGTCTAGCTTTGGGCAAAATAAAATATTCGCATAGCTGCCAGAAGTAAAGTTCTTTCCTGGCTTCAGCTACTGTGTGTAAAGATCTCCAAAGAAATGTCAGATCACTTTATTGAATCCTACTGAAAACTTGTTTGACAGTAACATGCAGAAAGGATCAGGACCTCTCTGTAATTGCCAGTGGGTTGAAAAGAGCGTTTGTTTCGAAGGCTTAAAAATTTCTTCTTTCCTTTTTTTTTTTTAATTTTATTTTTGTGCTGATATTTGAATGCATTAAAACCTGCAAAAAGCTCTCCATGCATGTTGCTTCTGTATTTGCCTAGATGCATGAGCACACTCTGCCTGCACACTAACACATGGGGAGGGTTGTACTGCAGCTGGATTACAGCCACTTCTGGGGCAGGAGGCAGAGCCAGCCAGCAGCGTGCACTGGTTCAGCAGATTAATGTATGCAGTTCTTCAGGTGCTCTGAGCTTCACACGGGAGTAAAAAGCACCTTTATGTAGAGGACTTTTGCCCTCATGAAGTGTGAGCAGGTCAGAGTTACTTCAGAGAGGCAAATTCCACCCTCTGCACACTGTGTCTTACAGCCTCATCTTCTTGTGAGAGGAAACAAATACTTATTGTAGTGAGGAAAATAATTAAGAGCAGGTGAAAGCATATCTTTAATGATCCTCTGACCAACTGATATTTACTTTACAACAGGAATATTTGCCTCTCCAAATCCTTGACTGTTTCTCCTAGATGATAATCGTGTTCTGTTGCTCCTGCATCTGCTGCGTAAAATACATGTTCCTCTGAGCAAGACGCAGTGCTAACCTTTGTGTTGGCATCCTGGAGAGCACTTCTTTAATTATTCTTTAATTTGAAAGGATTAACCTGAATTACTAATATAACTGATAGAGCTGCAGCCTTTGAGATGAGAGAGGCTGTTGGAGCATCACTGGAACTCCTGAAATCTCTGTTTCTATCTGAGCTTCTCATATAGCTTTAACCTGAGCTGGCCTAAGTATTCTACCAGATCTCAAAATCTGGTTTGTAGGAACACCCAAATTCCAGCTCTGGGTCTCTCTTTTTCTAAAAGGCTGTTGTTTCTGCTAGTCCAAGATGAATTCTTCACCCTCAGAGGTGGAAACTCACTTTGAGGTCTGAGTTTGCCAAAAAGCCCACTGCTTCTCAGGTTTACTCAGAATGTCAAATGATGCCGCATCCAAGGTTTCTCAGATTCAGACCCTGGCTCCAGACTTTCTGATGTCTTTGTTCTTCTATGATCATTTCCCTGGTAAAAGGCACCCTGGATATCACAGGTCTTGTGGGAAACCTTAAGCCAACAATCACAGTGACTCAGAAAATGCACATAAAAGTCTCAACTCCCTTGGCTTGAACTGAAGTCCAGAAAACTCATTAAGGATGGTATCCATCTCAACTGCCTGAGATTTGGCAGCCTGAGACAATTACCCACGTCTGACTTTGTCGCCTATACAGAGAAATGGGAAGCTCTTGAGGAAAGGTTCAGCCTGTGTCAGACAGGGACTGAAGACACAACTGAGAAGTTGCCACCTTGCCTGGACATTCAGAGTTGGGTTACACCATTCCCAAGGTCTTTATGTCCTAATAGACTTTTAATCCGTCCAAAGGGGACTCAATTTTGGCAGTGAAGTGTAGAGAATCCAGTTATACTTGGGTTCTTCGAGGAGACAGGGTGACCAAGTGGCTGGATCTGGTTTATATTGTACACATGGACACATGTTTATCACACTCACTTTAACATTGTTAGGCAGACCTTTGGGGTCTCAATACACCTTTGTGTGTTGCAAAATGAAATAGACCAAGGTAAAGAGGCTTGCCCAAGGACATAGAAGGAGCCAGATCCACAACAGGACCAGATGTAAGGAGAAGAGGTGGGGGAGGCAATAATATCAGCTTAGAGACACTGATATCATTAAGTGTGGTTGCTAATGGGGGTGATGTTTACTGTCTAGCTCCTCTACACATCACATTTCATGGCATGAGGGAATGACCAAATGCTTCCTTGGCTTTGCCAGCAGGAGCCCTACATTTAGCCAATGTGCTAAGCAAAGCCTCCTCGTACAACCAGGACTTCATCGTAGGAGGGACTCCACACCATGTCAGTGTACAGACACCAGTCAAATGAGCTGCTTTAGAACATGTCATCTGTTCACAAGGACTCATGAAGCATCATGTGGCAGGGATTGACTGGGAAGGCTAACATGCCCCCCACCTCTCACCCTGTGCTAGCGACAAAAGGCTGCTTTGGCATTGGCATCCCTCATATATTTAATTTTACAGGTGCAGGTAGGGTAAGGGAGATGGAATATAATTGAACAAGTTTCTTCTGGAGTCTGCAATGTTCCCAGTAGGAGAGGTCTTTTCCTATGGGTTTGGGATCACTGCATGAGAGAAAGCTGCATGAGTTAGAACCAAGTCCTTCAGCATGGCTGACCTCAGCTACAGGAAGAATCTTAGAGCAGATCTACTTGCATAAATCTCATGTCAGCTTATCAACCTTGGTTGGGCTCTAAAACCCTTTTTGTACCAGTCTTACAAGAGAGAGGCCAAAACAGTCTGTATTCAAGGACATCCAACGTCATTGGAGGAGCTGGAAGTACCTGATATCAGCCAAAACACTTATTTGCCCATTTTAGGGGTATCTCTACCTAGCCTCAGGCGCTGCTAGGATTGCTTGGCTGGTATAGCTTTCTAAAGAGACCTCCTCATGCACGTTAGTGTTTCTGGATCTCATCCATAGAGACACCTGCATTAATACAGACTTCTCCCCATGCTGCCCAGGAGCGCAAACCCAGGGGCATGCTGATGCATGCAGGATCCCTCCCTGACACGCTTTGGTGTGTGCAGGCATCTATGCTCCTGCTGGTGGGGTGTCCTTTTGCGTGGAGATATGCCACTACCTCTCTGCCCCATATAAACTCACTTAGAGCCACTGCTGTTGGAAGTCAAATTGTTGCAAACCCTCTCTTGGCCTCTTGCTTCCCCCTCGTAACTGTTTATGCTTACATGCATGTCCATGTCTATGCATGGGTATAGATACAGACTCTGTTCTGTGTTAGAGACTCACAGCCCAGCACACCTACAAGTTCAGGCTCTGGAAGGAGAAATTAGGAAAATGACTTTTATTTCTTTTTATGCTACACTAGGGTAAAATTTATTCCCAGATCTCTCATACCTTACTGAAACCTGGCATCACCATTCCCTTGGAAAGGTACAGGCCTCACCAATGACAAGTCAGATATGGGGTGACCCAAGTTGCCCATTGGGATGAGGTTTCTCTTTCTCCCCACAGCTGTAGATGAAACATAGTGCAAAAAGGATCTGATCATGGATATCCACAGAGTATCTGTTCTTAGTGAGAAGCAAACCTAAGGGATATCCAAGCTGTATCTACAGGTTGCTCTGTAAAGGTAGAAAAGATTAGCAAGCAGGACTTGAAATCTCTAGTCTGCTTTGAAACTGAAGAACACACCTGGAAATTCAAACCAGCACCTCCAGCAGGTCCCTGAACAGAGATGTGATCTACACCGGGTGCCTGTGTCTCCCAAACGCTTCCCATGCAACCCTTCATCTCTGCCTGTGTTCATTTCCCATGAGCAAATCTTCCCTGTTCCACTCTTGAGATTGACAACTGTTTTGGTGATGGGGTGATAGCCTATTCTGTGCACTGTCAGCAGCCAGCACCATGGGGGCTTCATCTCATGACAGCAAACTCCATGGCTTTGCAGCTTCACCACTCACTAATCACTAGTAAATCAGAAAAGGGGCAGGAAGGCCACTGAACTCATAACAGGCATGTTTAAATCAAGGAAAGAAAAATCAGAGGCCAAAAATTAAGGTTCTTTGATCTTTGATTTTATGTCAACAGAAACGAAAGAAGAACACTAAGTCTTTTTACTTTTTACCAGCTGCTGCTTGAAACAAAATAATTGGATAATTAAAAGGCCTTGCCTTATGTCAATTTTATTTAGGTGCCTTGATCCACTGATGGAATGTGTCATTGATAGAAGGTTTAAGAACTCATTAGAAAAATCCCAGAGATAAATCCAGGGCTCAGGCCCTTCAAAAGCCTGTCAGCTGGGAGGGGAGCATGGGTGATGTCCCAGAGTGGCCCAGTGTAATGGGACCACAAGGGAGAAACTACTGGACAACAGCTGTAGAAAAACAGGCTATGCCTTCAGCACAGCCAGGTTGCAAGTGTTGCAAAACATCCCCATACCCTCTGTCAGCCCCTGATTTGGGTCAGAAGGAATAAATTTGCTTTCTGTGACGGCGTGGCATTTCTCCTTGGTGAAGTGGTAAAGTTTTGGTGGGGTGTGACTATGATGTCCCATCTCAAATGCAGTGCTTAATATGAACGACATTTTCCTAATCAAAGCTACCTTCCCACCCCTGCTTCCCATCCACTAGCCATGTCCTGCCTTGTCTGACTGAGCGCTGGGTCTTGGAATGAAGTCCCTGTAGACCTTATACGCCATGGCAAGTGTACCTTCCCCTTCTCCACGTTTCTTGGTTTCAAAGCTGCTATACTTTTTCACGACTCATTTGCCAACTTTAAATGACTCAACAAACTTTTTCCTCTTTTGAAAACACTGTCACATTTAATACACACATTTAATGCCTTGCAAGGGATGTAACCTCTTTTATAGGAACTCTTCCTTGTGTAAATGGCATTTAGCCAACTCCGAGGAAGATATGCAGTTCTTGTCTGGAAAGATGATGACGTTGCAATGGTTAAGCCATTTGGGACAAGTAATAATTTCTTTCAAAGTATTTCTTCACGTGATGTATTTGGGATGAAAGCTTCCAAAGGCTCCTGAGTGGGAACCAGTGGTCCATCAGAGGCACATCCCTTACTCTGGCTGCCATATGAGCCTTGTCACCTTTGGAATTAGAGTTCAGGGTGCTGAGCATGTAGACGGTTTTGAAAAAAATGAACCTTTACCTTAAATATCTGCATCAATTTGTTAACCTTGGGTATATAATTGTTGTCCTTGCCTACTCTATTTCCCTTTTAATTCCCTTTGTGACCATAGTAAGCTGTAGTTCATGGCCAAAAAGAGATAATATTCTGTTACCTACACTGGGTAGGACAGATTTCATGCAGTCAAAAGGGAGACAGGTAGCTTAAGCCACTCCTTTGGCCCTTTCTAGAGTCAGTGGATAGAGATGAGCATCTCCAGAGATGCACGTCCTGGTAAAAATAGGTGCCCCAGATAGATGTGAATGATTTGTCCTCTGAAAGCAACCCATTGATAGAAGAGATGCATGACCCACGTTTAGAGATTAAAGCGAGCCAAGATGAACTGGATCCTCTTGCAACATGACAAATTCAGGAGTCCTAGAGAAAACCTGATGACCTACAGACATGCCTGCAAAACTGAATGGTCTCAGACCTGCCAGTTGGTCTGCAATTGCATGCTGTGCACACTTCTCTGCATGCATATAAGTAAAGAAATGAATAACTCACATATGCAAATATAGTACATAAAGATGTATATAGTGTACATATGTATACACACAGAGACTCAAAACTGTGTATTCACAATTTCTCTGGTCCCAGAGCTGAATTTCTGGAGCTTCTGGGTGTGCATACATGTGGTGTATGTGTGCTTATCTAAGGTCTGTGTATATAGTTGTCTTTAAATAGCATGAAGGGCAAATAAATACATATAGACATAGCTCAGGGTCAAATGCAGCCTGTATGGAAAGGGTTTATGTAGCTTTGCAACCCAATTACATTGCAGAGGGAAGCATAAAGGGAAAGGGCTACAGTGGATCTGGGTTCTGACTTTAAGGAGCAACAGCAGTGCAGGCAGCTGCCTGCATTGCTGAAAGTGCCATTAGCAAAACTAACAAGCGGAACCCCATCCCTGGCGCTGCTCACGCTAGCGGTCAGATCAGGTCTCCAGCATGCCGAGCACTGTGTGAATCCAAGGAGGCTGTGATCCTCACAGCAGTGGGTGGTAGAAACCACAGCATGTAAGCAATGCTTTCTGCTTTATTTGATTTGTGACTGATTTATAGGCACTTCTGCGGTGTAATTGGCTTCACTGAGCCCACTGCGGCTTTGCGCTGCCATGGCCGAGAGCTGGGCTTGGCTCTAATCTGTTCCCCAACCTATCCCTGGAACGGTCTGTGCACTGCTCTGACATGTGGAGAGATTATGGTGTTGGCTTAGGAGCTGATTAGTCTGAATGATATCTGCATGATAAATATCTTTATAAATAGCTTTCCTGAGCAGATTTCATTAGGCATCCCTCAATAAGCACCAGGACCTGCTGAAGGAGCAGTCACCACCTCACAGCCTTTTGGCTAGGGACAACTGCCTTTGGGGCTCCACGTCATCCCATGGACCGGTTGTACCTGCTGTGTGGGGTCGTGGGGTTATGGATCGCCGTGGGGCAATGCTGTTCCCTAATGCCATGCCTTCTAGTACCTTAGCTAAAGGGCATAATTCCACTGGTGTCTCTAGAGTTCAGCATGAAGCATCATAGCTTTCTTTTGTTTTAGATGTGCAGCATCATGATCAGCTTGCCTTCAGCCTGCTCTCCCTGGAAGGGGATGGCTGGTTGTCAATGACATTCACATTGTTGAGGCCATGAAAGTCCAGGTCCAGGCCAGGAAAACAGCCTGTATGTCCTAGATCCTCTACAAGCAAAATGTAAAGTAAAAATGCTCTATGGGCAAGATATGGGAAGAGGTTAAGAAGGTGCACAGCAGGTTGGGGAGCATCCCCTGGTCCAGAGGCCTCCAGTCTTGAGTTATCTGATTTTGGTGGGTTTACCTCTCCAACAGATTTAGTCCCAGAGCGTAATTCCTGTGGAGTTTCTGGTTGTTTATGTATTAGGTACAATAATAGAAAGGTTCCTAAATAACAGTGATAGGACTAAATATTCCTTAGTATAGTTACCATTGAATGGTTTGAGTTGAGGCTGCTCTAAATGCCATACAAGCATAAAAACAGGGTTGAGCAATGATGGCAGATGAAATAAGAAGGCAAGTGGATGAGAGGCTCGTTCTCAACAGATATATGACCAAATCTTACATCTGCAATGTTCTTGTGAGAGAAATGTTGCTATTTCATGGAATCATAGAACCACAGAATGGTTTGGGTTAGAAGGGATCCTAAAGCTCATCTATTTCCAACTCCCCCTGACATCAGCAGGGACACCTTCCCCCAAGCCCCATCCAACCTGGCCTTGAACACTGCCAGGGATGGGGCAGCCACAGCTTCTCTGGGCAACCTGTGCCAGGGCCTCACCACCCTCACAGGGGAGAACTTCCTCTTCAGATCTCATCTGAATCTCCCCTCTGTCAGTTTAAAGCCATTCCCCCTTGTCCTGTCCCTACCTGCCCTTGTCAAAAGCCCCTCTCCAGGTTTCTTGTTGGCCCCTTTAGGCACTGGAAGCTGCTTTAAGCTCTCCCTGGAGCCTTCTCTTCTGCAGGCTGAGCAAGCCCAGATCTCAGCCTGTCTCCATAGCAGAGGTGTAATGGAATAAGTGTATATACATGCATATACAGAAAGAAGGAAAGAAAATGAGAAGTAAAAAACCCTCCCTTGACAGAAACAATGAGGGGACCTCTGAGAATTGTCTTCACAGGTGTAATTCTCTCTGTGCAGCAGGGGACATATTCCCATACGATGCAGATGGATATTTGGACTGGGAGTGTACTCATGTAATGATGCTTCCATGATCTGGCGAAACAACCCAGGGAAATTAGCCGCCTGGAGTGCAGGGTAATGAGGACATCTCATAAAGTCAATGTTTCCTCCTTCCTGGCATCCAAGAGCACTAAGTCCTTTCAGCAATAGACCCCCATTGGAATCAGGTCAGGTTGCCTGTTGTAATGTCCAAGTCTCTTCCAGTGTTGCTGCTTCCCGAAAGGGAGAATATGGCCGCATTCTTCACTTCTGCACATTTGCCTTTGCATTTGGCCTTTATCTACTTGCATCTGGCCTGCACCCATCTTAACAAGCAAGCCCTTTTGCTTCATACCATTAACGTCAGCTTCTTCTTTACATGCTGATCCAGGAGACCTTGTGCTGCCATCAGCAATTTTTTGTATTTTTTTTTTTCCAGGACATAGAGAAAATATTAAAATGTGCATTGAAGAACCGTTCCCTGTGGTACCTGATGAGGAACACACCCATCTGGCGGTGATCCCTTGTTTAGAGTTATGCTTTGAGACCTACATTGCCCAGTTTTTAATCCCTTTAATGTGTGCCATGTTTGGTACTCCAGTTTCTTAATCATAATATCATACAGTACCCAGGCAGTTGCCTTGAGGAAAATCTGAGTAAAATTACATCAGCACTCTTCCCCTTATTAACCACGCTTGTGCTGTTATCAGAAAATGCATCAAATTAATTTGACAAGATCTATTTTTCATAAACCCAAGTTGATTGGCAGCAATTATATTACCTTCCTTTGATTCCATAACAAACAAATCTCATATGAGCTATTCCATTATGTTTTTCTGGGATTAATGTCAGATTTGCAATCTAGAACCCATGTTGTCCTGTCTCCGCTTTTAAAACGCCAGCAGAACATTCAGTTTCTTCTGGTTCTCTAGAACTTCCCTGAGTTTCAAAGTCTTTTGAATGGGCTCCAATTCCTTCTTGGCCAACTCTTTAAAAACTCCTGGATGTAAATGATCTGAATCTGCGGATTTATTAATGGCTAGCTGTGGGAGATGTTGATTACCATCTACCTTGCTTATGGTTAGAGCCGTGTGATCATCAGCAGTGTGTGGTAGAAGTAGCTTGTGCAGCTTTTTCTCAAAGTGCAGAACTGAAATCTTCATTGAACATGCAGGGCTTTTCTTGGTTATAATCCATACTTCCACCGTTACCCTAGAGTAACAAATTAATGTTCACATCAGGGTTTCTTTTGTTGCCTGTACAAGAAAAGCACTTTCTCTTTCAACCTTGACTCCACTGACTATAAATATTTCTTCAAGTCCTTTATTTCCTTCATTGATTTTCTCAACTCCTGAACTCTAATTATGACAAAAAATGTCTTTATCTCACCACACTGGTTTTATTTTAATATAAAAACTCACTTTATTTTATTCCTTATCTTAAATGCCTACTTTTACTTTCCCTCTTAATCTGGCTTGAAGAAAAGCTTGTATGTTCTCTCTCCTTGTTGATAAGTGCTGTAGATTTTAAATCATTAAGTAGAAACACTCTTGAGTGGTTCACATATTGACTCATGTAAAGTCTTTGCTGTTGAAGCTACTGTTATTTGACCATTTGGATCTGTTCCTCCTTTGTTGTAACATGAGGCCCATAAGGAATTCCTCTCCCTGGGGTGCAGTATGTGATGTATAGTCCTACCACCATTAATTTTCAGAAATGTTGAAAGTCTTCGTCTGGTGTATGGTTCAGCCTGCTTCGCTCAGGTCGCAGCTTATATTGTGCATGCATCATTTCCCTTACAGAAGAGGGAGATGCTTGCGGATATGGTTGTCTTGTTCCTTGCTGAAACCTGGTGGTGATTAGTTCATGCCAGCTTCTGATCTGCCCTTCCTTCTTGTGTGGTTATAAAGACTACCTGGTTCCTTCCTTTTCATGTCTCACCAGTAGACAGTTGTCATTGTGGTTATAGATGGTTATCTGATGTTGCTGTTGCATACACATTCAGAGCTCCCCCTTACATCTGAGAGAAATATTTGACAGAGATGTTGGCAATCAAACCGTGCTTCTTAGCCCTGGACCCTGCTTTGTGGTTTTATTGTTAAAGATTTTGTCATATTGAGGTTAAAGGTTTTGTGATTTTGTAGTTGAAGCAGTGTGGCCTAACCTCATGGCTGGTCTTGCTCTGAGCAGGAGATTGGAGTAAAGATCTGAAGTCCTTTCCAAGCTGAGTTACGCTATAAGCCTCTGATCCCTTTCAAGCTGAATTATGCTATAAGCCTATGATTTCTCTGGTTAATCTCCTCATTTAAAATTAGAAAACAGTATCTGAATACCAACTTTTTCAATTTTGGCTTAATTTTAAGATTCCCTCTTCTCATTAAAATATGTTGTCTGGTATGCTTCAGCACCAGAGAGAGGTACCTACATTGAGACGTCTACATCATGTAAGCTGGTGCCTGAGATTTCCCAATAACTGATAGAGATCCCATTACTGGAGCCAATAGAGCAATCCAGCCAAACAAAGATGTGGGTGAGCTCACTGGCATCTGCTGCTGAGAGGCTCATCTGAGTTGCTCTCGTGGTGGATGCACATGGCCACATGGGATTGCAGACCCCTGAGCAGGGCTGACAGATATGGCACAAGAGCTTGGAGGAGTCCAGTGCCTTTTGCAGCCATAACCTGAGGACATCGCACTTGCACCATACTGTGGAATGCAGCTGGAGTGCTGATAGTACCCATGGAGGCAGCCTTCATGAGGGTGTCTGAGTCTGGAGATGACTCTTGAATTTTAGTGCATAAATGTGAAAAACACATTGATGAACACCTGGAATCTGTTGCCAGAGGATGTTGTTGGAGCAGACAGTATTATGAGGTTCAAAAAAGAGCTAGACAAATTTGTGGACAACAGATCCATACATAGGTAGAAGAGCATAGGTAGAAGAGCGATGGAGCATCTGTGGATGCTGGGGCAGCATGAGGGCAATGACTACAGAAAGCAGCCTTTCTGGAGATCATCTGTTGCTGTCATAGATAAGTTACTGAGCAACACTGATTGCTGATCTGGCTCAGTAAAGCATTTCTTGCACTGTTATTTTTATGGCATTTCTTACTGTGAAAATGCAGCTTTTCATTTGAGATTACTTTGATGCATGCCTTTACACCTCTAACTTTTTGATTCCCCCAAAACTTTCAAAAATTGCTTCAGATATGTCTCTGAAAAGCTCTGTAGGCATCTGCAGGACCCCAAGCACTCCTACACTTTTTGACTTGAAGCCTTGCTGGATTACAGACTCCTGCCCAGGTACCCTCTTTTGGGGGTCCAAAGCTGTGATTGTCTTGGATGGTCCCTTCCTCACCATGGGGGGTTACCAGCTCCACAGAGGGATGTCTTACCAGGACTCTGATCTTGATCCTGAGCCAACACATTTTATAACCCGTTTTTCTTAGTGTAAACTGACATTGGCAGCAGTTTATGTCAATATGTTGGGCCAATCCCCTAAGACTCCAGATAAGAGGCAAACACTACACTCTTCTGCTGCCTAAAGCATTGAAAGAGAGGCCAGACTTGATCTTATCTTTCTGTTTGCATTATAATCATGCCTAGAAGACTTGCTGTGCTAGGTCCTGCATGTCGACCTAACAAGAAACGAGAAACGGCTCCTGCCTTGAGTACCTGGCAGCCAAAACGGATGATGGGGATGGAAAATGTAAATGGAACAAAAAGCTCAGAGAGTATCTCACCCTCTCACATGCTGGTCACTTGGTGATGGCCAGTAGAATATTTATGTCCCTTGATGACCTGTTAGAGCTCTAGGACTCTTTTATATGGCATATGTGTGTTGAAGGGAGAAAGACAGGAAAGAGGAGGAGATATTCAGGTGGCTTTGGGCTTGGTCAGTAGTGTGTCCTCCCAGCATTTGAGAGAGAACCCTGGCACCTTGGTCCAGGAGTCCCCAGCTAAAGAACCCCAGTGCTGTCTAAGCAAGCTGTTGTGGCTTGGTGTTATGAATTATGAATGGTCAGCATGGACCATTATGAAAGGTCAGCAGAAAAATTTGACCTCGACACCGCTTTTGAGGGCACTGGAAACACCTCAGGGGAATGCTCATCTTACTTAATTAGCTAAATAAGGCCCTGGGAGCTGGGTGTTGAAAGCTCTGTTATTTAATTGCACTCATTCTCTCACATCATATCTCCTCACTCTGCATGCCCCACCTGCTTTAGTCATCATGAACTAAACAGCAAAGATGGACATTTCCCAGTCACCAAGGTGAGCTGGTGGGAAGGGGATAAGAAAGGGCAATGAGCAATTTGGAGCTGCACCCAGGTTTCAAGTCTAACTAAGCTGTGGTCACACAGGGTGTAACTTATAGTAAGGGGTTTTTTTTCTGAATAATTGCTGTTTCTGAGAAATCTAATAGGAGGTGGCTTCTGTAAAAGGCAGTCATCTGGAAGTCATGCTGGAAGATGCCCTGGTACACCCAGCCTTGCGGAGAAGTTTGAAGGCTGGATGCAGATGTGATTCCAGCTGGGACTGGAGTCCAGCAGAGGGCACTTGCTGAATGCAGCAGGCTCTAGCACCTGTCTTTGGGCCACAGTTTAATTACCAACTTTGGCATATAGCAGTCTTGTTGTCTAGAGCCTATGGTTTCTCAGTGTATCAGTTTCATAAACTTGCCTGCCCTCTGTGGCTCATTTAATAATAATTAAATGATTCTTTAACAATGCTGGGTAGATTTCCAGATATTTTTCAATATGTGTTAATAATCCTTAATGCTGGTAAACTTCCAAAATTCCTGGTGTCTGGGTTGCTGAAATATACCCACATTGAGGGATGCGATTCTCTGCTCCCTTGGGCGGTCATTTACTGGTATTTAAAATGCAAAGTAGGTGTAAGTGAGTGGAGAATGCTGATATTGGTAGTATTTTCTCTCAACGATGCTCAGCTTTGTGAAGCTGGTCCAACATCCCTTGGTGCTGCAGAAACAGCAGGCTTCAGTAGGCTTTGGAAGGAACTAGGCATGGCTGTGCAAAGTGAGAGGCAGTGAGGCAAGGGATGTTTTCCAAAATTCCTCCAAAGGCCTCAACTTGCTGACTCTGTGCCATTAGGCAAGTGTCTCCTGAGAATAGGCTTCTCTTCTCTAGTGCTGTGCCCTATCAAGAGGGAAAATGTTCAGATGCAGAATCTCATGCTGTAGCTAGGCCCATCTGCCCGCTTGCACATCCAGAACATAACAGCATGAATATATTGAACAAACCTAAGGAGGGAATTCATCCTCAGCTGATCTTTGCAAATCCAACAACACATGGTTGCATTCTTGGGGCAGTTGCAGACTCTGAGATGTAAGATTCGAGAATAAACCAATAAATTCCTAGACTCCTAAAACTGAGAGGTAACAACACAAATTACCATCCTGTTTGATCCCTGCCATCATAAAAGACAGAGGGTTCCACCCAGTGATTCCAGGGGCAAGATTTAAATACCAAGGTGAAATATCTTTTTGTGGAAAAAAGGACTTGACTTTATGAGTTTATCTCATTAGTTAGTAAATTAATCCTACTACAGGTTGAAAGTGTATGCTTTATTTCTAGTCCCAGCTAATCTAATGAATAATCTGGTTTAGTTTAGTTATCTGCTTTAGGATGGAGTGAATTCCATAGCTCCAAAGACTTTTCTAGCAAGATACATGCTGATCATAAAGACAGCTGAATGAGGTTAGCTCAGATAGACACCACATTTAGTCATGTGAAGGCAATCCAGTATAGGAGCTTTACCTTTTAGCTCTTGGATCATGCAGTGCTCAGTCCTGTTTGTAAGATTAAGGGGATTATTTGCTGTTAGAGAGCCTTGTACTATGCTGCAATACAGTGTTTTGGAAGGAACTTACAAATCACTTGGAAAGTTTGATGACTATACACAAAAAGTGCCTTAGATACCAGCTTAGTTATCCTTCTGTGGAAGCCAAGGCTTAGGTCCTCAAAGGAAAAGATACATCCAGCTTTTTCAATCAAATAATAACCAGCAGGTAGGAGGGGTGTACCCTTTAGAAAACCTCACTATTCCGCAGTTGAAGTCAGTAAGTGTTAGTAGCTAAGCCATCCTTGAAGCCCTTGTTGACTCATTTTCTATATTGATGAGCAACAGTAGAAAGTCTCAAAAACTTGGAAATTATCTTCGCAAAGAAAGTTGCAATCCTCAGAAGGCAGCGTCACTGTAGTCTGCTTCTTCAGTAGAGGACTACTATCAGCCACTGTCAGAGTTATGAAGAAAGCTTTATGTTTTGGGGCTAACATTATCAAAATGCTTGGTAATTCATGTTTGTTGTGCTTACTGCATGGCAATTTACCCCTGCAAAGGTTTTCAGATCCTCGGAGTCCACGGGAACTAAGGATGAGGTTCATCTTACCTGCTTTAGGGTGAGAAATTGTATCCCACTGATAGCACTAATTCATGGCCTATAAAAGGGGTCTATGAGGACTACCTCAGAACCAAATGGCTTTGTCTCATGTGTTTGCACTGGGCCACATGATGGCTATATGATATGGGTTCAAACTAAAATAGGGGAAATTTAGGTTAGAAATAAGGAAGAAATTCTTCCCTGTGAGAGTGGTGAGGCACTGGAACAGGTTGCCCAGAGAAATCATAAATGCTCCTTCCCTGGCAGTGTTCAAGGCCAGGCTGGACAGAGCTTTGGGCAACATGGTATAGTGTAAGGTGTCCCTGCCCGTGGCAGGGGGTTTGAACTAGAAGATATTAAGGTCCTTTCCAACCCAAACCATTATATGATTCCATGATTCTCCATCTTCTGTATGAAAAGTCTTTTCTAAATCTGTGAACCTTCTATTAAGACTGAAGTTCTCCTCAAGTGAAGGAATATGTCCCTCCACTCATCTTTCTCCAATGACAAGAAACTGCCTGATGCCCATGTGAAGCACACAGAGAATTGTTTCTCCTACTTGCCATCTCTTGAAATAATTTTTAATAGTTCTTGGTTTAAATATTATGGAAAATAGAACGTTTTTCCACGGAAATAAGGGGGCTTTGGATGAGGTCCAGAGGGTGGCTATGTCCCAGCAGGAACTCAGGAGAGTGAGGGCTGGGTGTGTGTGCTTAAATGTACCTGTTTTTAAAGGGAATATGTAATGCTGCTCCTGATATGTTAGGAAACAGGCTGATACGGAGACTGAAGGCTAGGCTGCTCCTATAACTCCATTTGGAGGCTGCCCCAGATGAAGGTGTGGATGTACATCACCCCTTCCTTGTGTATTTCTGTCCTTTGTTTGCTGCACTTTGAAGCTACGTCTTAACACTCCAGGATCCAGCCAGACATTAGGAGGTGATAAATCAGCACTCAAACTAAAATCCAAAAGGCCAGATGCTCAGCCGGTGTGAAATGGCAGCTTTCTGCTGAAGTCAGTGGAAATGGGCTGAGTTGGTTATCAGCTGACAGACTGGCTGTAGGGGCTTTAGGTGAATTATCCTCTATTTGCTCAAGACATTAATAGGCTGAAGCAGCTAAATGAACTTTGGTATATGATGCCTGGCTGCAGAGAACACCTTACACCTTGATATTAGGTTTTTAATACACCCAAGCCTTGTCTTTGTAGGCTAACACACTAAAGGGGATCTAAAGGAATCATTCTTCATTATCAGAGTCATCCTATTATTGAAATAGCTTCAGTGGTTCTTTACAATTACAATGTCTAATTTGCCCTCTGAGAAAAATGATATTAACACCAATGATGGCCTCAGCCCTTTTTCCACCTGCAAATGTTTTGGGTAATCATTGCAGGTGCTTCTTTATAAAATGAAGCAACTGCCTTTAAATATTTCAATTATTTTTATTAGATTCCACTGTTTTGCAAACCTCATTGGCTGCTAGCCAGTCCTCAACCTATTCCCCTGTCTTTTTGTGGCTTAATATTGAGAAGGGTTTGCCTTGCCCTTAGAATAGATGTGTTTGTACAAGTGAACTGTCTATTGATGAAAGCAGATGTGCAAATCCCAGATTTCTTGCATGTTTGGTCCATGTGAGTCCTGAAAAAATATATATACTCCCTAGCCTATAGCCTGATATAAAGGCTATTACATAGATGTGATGCACTTTGGTGCAGAGTGTCGTGAGTTTAATTGCTTCTGCAGCAGGTTTAAAGGTGTTATTGAAGTTTGAGTCTTTAAGCTGACAGAGGGGATATTTTTCTTGGGTTGCCCTATTTCCTTCACATTGATTTCATCAAAAAGTAGGATCAGGTGGAAGCAACTGGGCCAGTCCAAGAGGGGTACATTGCTTAGGGTCTGTCACCAGGTCACCAAAACGGCTGCCATCTCCAGTTGAGAACTCTGTGTGGATAATTTTTGGAGGGTTAGGTACCAGGAAATACATTACAGAGTTTTATGACTCTTTCTTTTTCCTCTTCTCCTCTCTCTTCTTTGCAGAGGATCATGGCTACAGGGTAAAATTGCCTGGAATGTCTTTAACAGAGCAACATATGCATGTCCTTTTTTTTTCACAGTAGCCACATTTTTTTTCCCTCCATATGAAACTCAGATCCCTATTTCTGAAGGAGAGCTCTTTCCCTCCACAGCCACATCTTTTAGAGACAGTAGAGCAGTCAAGAAAGCCCTAAAACTACAGGTTTTACTACCTCTGATAGTTTTCATTTCCTGGTTAGTAGCTGGAGATTGGGTGAGATGGGCTTAGGGCTGGTTGTACAGCCATTCTTACATAAAACACAGGTCACAGGATTGCAGTAGATTATCATGGCTCCTTTTCCTAAGGCATAACAAGTATCTTCTTTGCTGAAGCATCTACAGGCAGGTCCTATTCCCTTTCAGTCATCTTACCCTTTTCAAGTGTCACCAGCAGGATGAGATATGGTGTAAGAATACTATTCTTCATCCCTTTAGGACTCCAGTGGCCTAAGGCTGTCTTGCCAGACTGTCTCCAGCCCTGGTGTGGGGCTCATGCCTGGCCCATCTGGCCTATCTCAAGTGAGGTGAGAGAGCCATCCCCTCTCCTTGTTCTGCCAACACTTTCCCCCTTCACCTAGCTGCTAATTGCAGTTCACAAGAAGATGATTGCTAACACCTTTTACCACCTTTACCTTCTTGCTGGGAAATTGAAGGACTTTACTGGCCTAGAAACAGACATTCAGACTTCAAATGAAATCTTATTTGTCTGTGGATGAGGGGGACCACATTTGGGGTTCGGAAAGTACATGCAGCAAATCAAATTACTTGCTGAGCGTGCATAAGTCTACAGGACAGGGAGGAAATTATATTAATAGGACTGCTATCCTGCTGAATTTGGCTGAAGTTGCCAATGAGCTTAAAAAGTGGGATTGCTTACATAGCTTACACAGAGGTGATTTTAAGACTGAAGAAGTGCTCGGAGAGCTGGGCGCACCTCTCCTATGGAGACAGGCTGAGACAGCTGGGGTTGCTCAGCCTGGAGAACAGAATGATATGGACAGACTTTAGAGCAGCTTCCAGTGCCTAAAGGGACCAACAGGGAAGATGAAGAAGGTCTTTTGACAAGGTTTGGTAGGGATAGGACAAGAGGGAATGGCTTTGAACTGATAGAGGGGAGATTCAGATGAGATCTGAGGAAGAAGTTCATCCCTGTGAGAGTGGTGAGGCCCTGTCACAGGTTGCCCAGAGAAGCTGTGGCTGCCCCATCCCTGGCAGTGTTCAAGGCCCAGTTGGATGGGGCTTGGAGCAACCTGGTCTAGTGGAAAGGTATCCCTGCTAATGGCAGGGGGGGTTGGAACTGGATAAGCTTTAGGATCCCTTCTAACCTAAACCATTCTGTTATTTTGTGATAGTGGCCTACTGACACTCAACCATATTTGGATGCATCTGTCCAGGCAGATAGAGGCAGGTGTGCAGGATGAATTTGCTCCAACATCAGTTTTCTCAGCGCTTGGTGTTCATGCTGGGCAGGTGGAGGGTGGTGCACTCAACTCCTGCTTTTGGTTCACTGGCTTCCCAAATTGTTTGGAGAATCAAAACATGTCAAAACCATTTTGTTTTAAGATTGATGGAATGCTGTTTGACTCCAAAATGATCTATTTTGTGTTGTTTCTAACCTCAACCTGGATGACTTTAATAATGTAATATTTATGTAGGTGTTCTTAAAGACAAGAAACACCAAATAAATAAAAATGGAGGTGTGACTTTTTGAGATGTTCCTCTGCTTCCCAAAAAAACCCTTTCTGTTTATATCGGCACAAATTTTCCCACAAAATCATCTTGGATCAATCAAAACTGTATTGTTTCACCAATCACTTCTTCCCTTCACAGATGCTGAAGGAGAGCTACCAGAGAAGCAAAGGCTCGATTGTTCACCATACTGAAGTACCAACCCACTCCTCAGTACCACAGAGTCTGCATTGTTAAATCTGATTGGTGAAGAAAGATGGATTTTCTCGACTATTCAAAGGAGAGGATGGGTAACACACAGGGTTCACATAGATTACTGTCCTTCAGCTGGGAGCTGGACCTCCTGTGAGGTCCAGGCTGAGCATCAAGTCTTTTAGATCAGCTTTGCCTGATCCTCTCTCTCTCAGCCCATACACCTTTTGCCTGGATTTGCTTCCCTGAAATGGGTGTTTTCTCCCCAAAATCTTGGATGTTATCTATATTTTCTTCAGATATGAAATGGCTGATGTGAATGAGGATTAACCTGGGATGAGCTCTGAACAACATCATTGAAATAGTGGTTGCACTTGCACCTAGGTGGGGAGTAGAGATAAACCCTGGTGATTGTGAGGTATTTATAGGGAAATGTGATGGGTAATGCTGAGCTGTGGGCACAGACCCACAGCTGTCCCCCTGGGACCTCAGCAGGGCACCCATCTTTATGGAGCAAGGGCAGCCTCCCTCTGGCTGAGTGACTCTGCTTGCTGCACTTCAGCGATTTTGTGTACAGCCTGGGACTCTATGATTTTCTACAGGAGCTCTGTCAAAGGCATTTGGGCATCTGAAGCCCTTACGCTCCCCAAAAAACAAACAAAAAGAAAGATCCCAAAAGTAATACAGCTTTGGCTTTTTCTGAGTAGCACCTCATGGCTACTCATAAAGTGCAAAATAGTACCCATCCTGTAACCTTTCAACAAGACCTCTTAGAGTGATCTGAGAAGGGGGCCAGTAAATAACCCTTATCATACAAATGAGGAAAACAGAGGCACAGAACAGTGATATGATCTTGCTCTTGTTTTCCTGTGTGTAGGACCACCCCTATGATCAAGCGTCACAAATCCTATTTGCCTGCTCTAATTGCTGGACTGTGTTGTGGTATGCCCACAACATCTGTGTGATGCTGTGCACTGCTTTAGTAAATGAATAACCTTTGTATTCAAAATATGATTAAGGCAGATGGTTGACCAAAACACCAAACCCCTTCTCAAGCAGCAATCACAACTTTTCATCCTCATTGGGGTGTTAATAGCTGGTCAAATACATGAACTGCAGCTTGCTGCTTCTGGCTGGCCTGACCCAACAGCTGCCATTAGCACCTGGAAATACAGCTTTCTTCCCCACTTTACAGACACAACTTAAGCAATTCACCATCCAGCCTTAATTTAGACCACAATCTTTTTTTAATTCCTTCACGAGGTAAAAATACCCATCCAGAATTTCCATTTAAATCTAATCATTTGCTACATGGGCTCATCATTTTTGCTTGTAAATGCACAAGACATGTCTATACAGCTCTACAGCACTACACTCCTCCCTACACCCTCTCTACCCCTGCTTCTCACCTCCTCCCCCCTCCCCAAACTATGACTCATCTTAAGAAGAAGGTTAATTTAGGTTAATTATCTTCCTGGTTAGCAGTGTATACATGTCCTGAGCAGCAATAAAGGTTTGACACCCCTCCTGCTGCTGCAAATCAATTTTCTTCCTCATTTACTGTAAATGGAAATGAGCCAGGTTCTCTGGCATCAAAGTAAACATCTCTCTGCATGAAACTCAACTTGTGAACCTGGTAATTTCAGATTTGCTTATAACATGCACATTTGCCAAGAAAAAAGAAAAGCAGCTGTTTGAAGTCTCCAAAAACTAGAATTAGCGCCGTAGATCAAACATCAGTTCGCCTGCCGCTTTAATAGTGGAAGGATCCAGTTGCATTAAGCACAACGATATTATTACACTATGTGCAGTGCTTACATATAAGCTAACCTCTAAGTCCCCTACTTAACAACTAATGCATGTTATTTTTATTCACTCTTTGAGTTAGAGGCTCAACCTTGATTGGAGTCCTGCAGTGTCAGTTGCTCTACAGACATGCACAAAAGGAGAGTCCCTGCCCCAAAGAGCTCACAGTCTAAATAGACACAGGAGACAACAAAAGAAATGTTACAACCTCCAGGGAAGAAGATCATGAAGGGGCATGCAAATACCCCAAAGCAAGTTTACAGCAGAAACAAGAATCAGATACTTGTGGTTAGAGTCCTAATCTAGTCAGCTGCCACTACTGAAGGTGACTTTAAAAGGTGGAAGTGAGTCCCTCTGACTTTAGTCCCTTGAAATCTAGGCTTTTCATCTAAGCTGGTCGTTCAGGCTGTCTCCATAGTTGGTGGAGACAGGTCACTACCTTCGGAGGATGGTTCATTGCATCCTTTACAGATGGGACTTCTTTCCCACTGAGCACACATTATGGGTCCAGATAAATTTGTCCAAAATGAGACATTAGAGCCCTTTGACAAGTACCTACAACAGCCAAAAACGTTGGTGGCCATGGCACACATATCAGATACCTCACAATGGTGAACCTGGTGGATTTCAGGAGGGATCCAAAGGCATCTTAAGTGAGCTGAGCCCTGGATGACCAGATAAAGCTAAACACTGCAGTACAGGAAACAAACCCCCAAACCACTTCAATATCCTAAAAGAAGGACTGTAGGATATATAAGGTATTTTTTTCTCAGGGGAATGTGTTCCTCTTCAAGAGTTGTAGCTAGAAGGTGATATGAGAAAGACTGGTGGTCTTGCTAGTCAAGTCCAAAATTGCTTACTGGAGATACGAATTCTGTACAAAGATATTCTGTGCCATCTTGGCATTGACTTTTCTTTAGTATAGTGGGAATCTTGATCCCTGCTTTCACCCCAGATGCCAATGAAAGCCTCTGCTCAAAGTTAACATGGTGCTTGGAGAGTCTTGAAGGAAAAAGGCTACAGAAATGCAAATTCTTCCTGCAAAGAGCACCACCATTCAAATATCGTTGCTGTACGACCATGAACTCAAGACACTGACTGCTTCAGCCTTGGTCTAAAGGAACAAATGTCTTTATCTTGATCTTCTGTCCCATCCATGCTCATGCCAGGTTAAGATTTCAAATGCATTTCTTATCTGAGGGAATGTCTTCACCTCTAAGATTAGCAGGAGAAGTCAAATGGCCAACTCTGACTCTTCTAACCTCAGTTGTTCTATGAGTCTATGGCTGAAGACAGGAATTTTTAGAAGTTTTGGGAAGGCTTCCAGATGGTTGCATTTGTTTGTAAGTGAATTATAACTGGTAAATGTCACTAAGAAGGGATTCTGGTGGAGGAAAACCCTGAGCACTCTCAGACAGACAACATGGCATTAGCTCTTTTCTTTTTTTGAACCGTCTCTAAGCCAAAGGTGATTTTTTTGTCTGACCTGCTAACATCCCAAACCTGGCCTTATTAAATTTTCAAGAGCAGTAAGTTTCTGTCCCTTCTGTAGCTGGACCTTACATAGTGTCATTCTGGTCTGCATGGGTCTGCTTTCTGCAGAAACTGATGTTCCTCCCATCTTGTGGTCCACCAAGGATGGGATCTTTCTCTCCCACACTATCAAGAGTTGTACAAGAAACATTTTCAATTTGGTTGCACAGTGCCTCATGCAAATGATGCCTCCAACGAAGTTTCTTATGGAGTTCTGCCTAAGCTGTGAGCAGAAAAAGGGACAATTAAACTCAAAATTAGCTTTATCCCAAAATGTAAAAACTGAAGAACTGCTAACAATTGTATAGGACTGTTTTTATGTGTTGCGAACTGTCAGACTTTGAAACTTGAACTGCTCCAGGAAAGCTGAACAGCTGTGCTCATAGAATCTGCATTTCATCCCATTTGGAAAAAAAAACCTCATATTTCTTCTATATTTTCCTTCATCCTATTTATGAGGTTAGTTGAAAATTCTTGGAGACTGGGACTCCAGCACTGTTTGCTCCAAGGAAGGATATGATTGTTAGAGCAATGCCACAGAAATTAAAAGTTTCTGAGAAGGGCAATTACACAAATCTGTAATACATCACAATGAATCATATTTCCCCAAGGACAGCGAGAAGCATGAAACCCCCTTTTCATGCTGTATTGCAGTGGCTCAATGACTGTAATAAGAACAAGCCAATTAGCAACCTCCTTGAAAGTATGTTGTTTTTAAGGTAGAATCAATTTTCCTAAGGGCAGAGAGACAGAGTAAATTCCTCAAAGTTCCTTCAAGCAGGATTGTCTGTGCCTCTGTAAGTGTTTAGAACTCCAGGAAGGGCACAAAAAGATACTCCTATACTATCTGTAGATTATTTAGGTCAGGAATTACAATGTATTTGCTAGATTCCACACTTGTTTTCCCCATGTAGTGGAAATCAAGATGGAAACCAAGATGTAACGACCCCCATAAGTCTTCTGAAACCCCGAAAAGAGAAATAACAGTGAGAAATACTGATATTGGAACACATCTAAGCAAGCAGATGATACGCAAAGGTACCACAACTTGCTAAGAGGCCTATGAACTACAGGTGGAAGCTGAGAAGGCATATGTTTGTTGCCATTTTAAACCTTGCTGTATAGTAGCATTTCAGTCCTTGATGAAATGAAATCTCCACTGTGCTTGGCTTAGTGAAGGAACATAAAATCTGCATTTGTGCATGGGCGAAGGGCTATTCTTTAGGGTCTCAAAGCTTCCAGGATGACACTTCAACCAGTTTCTTCTCATGCACAAAAGGCAACAGCTTGACTATTTTTAATGAAGCTGTCATAATCACAGGACTCAGAGAGGTAAGGCCTGCTCAAGGGACACACTAAATAAGTCATAAAGGCCTACTCAAAGGGCACACTAAATAAGCCATAGAGCCCAAGTTTATCTCCTGCTTAAAGAACTCTGCTACAGTGCAGTAGATACCAAACTTTCTTGCTCTGTCCCCTTAGTGTTGTGATCTCTGCTTCTACACCTCTAGATTTCTAATTCTCTTTCTACAATCCCTTTGTTAGGATTTACCTGCTCAAGCATACCCATCTAAAATAACTCCAATAAACTGCTCTCTAATGGTGTTTATTTCTCTCTGTTGACCTTGGGAGGTCTTGAAGGATTCTTGATTGAGCAGCTCACATCTGAAGTGGTCTGAGATGAATCTCATCCCTGCTGTCTGCACTCAGTTGGCTTGTGCTAGCTTGACTATTAGACTTGTTCAGCTCTGCATGATTACATTATTCCCAAGCGCCTGGAATCCACCGATCATCATAGTCCTAGAAAATGAAATATATTTCTCAACTCATGAAACCGGATTAGTTGGTAGGAGGAGAGCATCTTCCCTTGGGTTATGCCATGTGAGATATGGTGGCACCGATGTCACTTGTGCATGTGCAATAAATCATCAGATGCAGTTGAACATTGCTTTTTTTGGAGTTTTTTTGGCTGAGAAAGCAAGTTTTGCTTCAGGATTACTTATGCAAACAGCCTGCTCTCTGCATGGCTATAAACACTAATTTGGAGACCCACACCAAGCCAAGGAGTTGTTTATGAGATGTTTATGAGGCAGAGTCCAAATAGGTGTTTATGAGGCAGTGGTAGTGCCAAAGTCAAATAGCACCTCTAAGCGATGACTGGCACAGTACCATCTCTTCAGGCTCAGCTACAGAGGAGAGCTTATTGAATTAACTGGTGCTTCTGATGATGCACTCTTTGCAGTTAACCCAGTGGTGGAATAGATGAGGAAGAAATGAACCCTCCCCAGGTTCTGGCAGCTGGGAGCAAAAGACTCTTTACAAAGATGAGAAAACTGTTGTGAGAAGAAGAGCGTGGCACTAAACCCTAGAAAGAGTCAACATCCATGGTGTCCCTTCCTCATGACTCTGCACAGACTGTAAGCACAGCTTCAGTTTGTCCATATAGTTTGTCCTCATTTTTCTCATAATAGGAACTGCGATGTTATTTCAGACTTTCCTCCCACTGAGGCCTGAGGTCTTACCCTCTTGCAATTTGAGGCGTCCTATGCTTCCAACATTTATTTTTAATTATGACATGGTTTTGGGCTGTTCACCTGCACAGGCATCATATTCTTTATTGTCCTGTGGTGATTCTAAAAAGCTGTTGGACACAGAAATTACATGACTGAGATCCATCAGAGGCTTTATGGGAGAAATCCTTTGTATCAATAGCTGCCTTTCATCAAAAGTCTAGATGTTTTGGACAGACATTTGTCAAACCTTTGCTCTTAAACCCTTTACTGAGTGTCTCCACCTCTAGTTTTCAGCCTCCTCTTGTCTAGACCAGAAAATCCCTTCTCAGCTTCCTTATGGCTATTTTTTTTAGTAAGTACCTCAGCATTTTCCTCTATCTACACAGAATATTTTCCAGATTACCTACATCTTTCTTAAAACGAGGTGTCCAAAAAGAAGCCATTAACTCTGTCCAATTATACATGTGCTTTCTTAGGAAAAATTTTTTACATGAGAAACTCCTTTCTCTTCTAGTAATTCTTACCTCCAGCATTTATATCTCCCTATGTGTGTCATTGCATTCCCCATGAGTGCATATCTCACCATATCTCACAAATTATATGGAAGGAGAAACACTTCAAAAAGAGTCTCAGAAGACAGTCTCTGTCCTTCCTTTACAAATCCGAACACCTCATTTGGTTTTGTGGATCAGAGGTCTGAGGTCTGCACTGTAGTCTTTGGAGCCGGTGAGATGCAGTTTGGAAGGTCCCTGGTACAAACTGCTTTGGCTGGGATGCATGTGGAGAATCCAGCTGCTAAACTGGGGGAACTTCAGTTTAGTTTCCTGTGTACATTTGTTGTGCCAGTCTTGAGGTCCCAGCTGGAGCAGGGAGATTCTGAGGAGGATCTGGTAAGGGAATGGCTATGTCCAAACTTCACAAAATTAGTGTCAGTAGATCCTGACAATAGCTCAATAGCTAGAGGTGGTGGGTGGAAGGAGATTGATGGGGAGGATGAAGAAATGTAATCTCACATCCCAAGAGGATGCTCCTTTACCAGGAGAAGGCTGCAGGATGCAGAGGTCTGTCTGAGTCCTAGGTATAGATCCTGCTGCAAACACGGGTGACGCCTACTTCAGAGGCAGAACTCACTGCTTCCCTATTCCATCCTCACTAGAACTGAGCCTGTGCAGCATGCACACTAAAACCCAACAGGATCTCAACCATACTGAAACAAAATACCCTGTCAAACACATCTGTGTAGCAAAGCACCGATCCTATGTAAGCCTTGTAATTTAATTCCCCTTTAATAGAAGAGGGTTAGGTATTGTAAGAAAAATCTAAGATAAAAATAAATTTTAGAAGAATCATTAACTTAAAAATGAGCATAGGAAAGAAGAGATACTGGCTGCTGCCTTGTAGTAATGCTACAGCTCATGAAGTTGCAATAAGAAACTTCCTTTCCTCATAGCAGCCTTCCAGTATCTGAAGAGGGGCTATAGGTATGCTCGGGATGGACTATTCATTAAGGACTGTACTGAGATTGCAAGGGGTAATGGGTTCACACTTCAAGGGGAAGTTTAGATTGGATATAAGGAGGAAGTTCTTCACTGTAAGGGTGGTGAGGCACTGGAATGGGTTGTCCAGGGAAGCTGTGATTCCTCCATCCCTGGTGGTGTTCAAGGCCGGGCTGGTCATAGCCTTAGGTGACATGGTTTAGTGTGAGGTGTCCCTACCCATAGCAGGGGGGTTGGAACTAGATGATCTTAAGGTCCTTTCCAACCCTAACTATTCTATGAAGTAAACGTGCAGATGTCAGCAACTTCACATCCCCCCTAGCTATTTAGATGCTGGATGTTTATTTATGCAGCAGAAAGCCACGTGGGAAGGTGTTTCATCTGTAGTTAGTGAAACTGTGTGGCCTTATTTAGAAGGAAGATGTTACCAAGATAAACACAGCTGGTGCTGCTGCTAAAGAACATGGGACTGGGGGAAAATAAGAGGCAAAGAGGACAAGCCAGCACCTTCTCAGCCCTTGGTTAGAGACTGCGTCATAATTCACTTGAAGACAGAAGAATATAATCCTAATCATTCCTCCCCACCACACTAAGCTCTGAAAACCTAGATATTATGGTGGACACAGAAGGAAATCCTCTGTCAGGTGGTGAGATGGAGCTTTCCTTGGGTTGCAGGTGCATGGAACTGAGAAGAGAGCATTTGCAAGGTTGGTACCTCCATCACTGCCCTTTGAGCTCATCTGCAATTACAGTTTCAGTGTGCCCTTAATAAAGCAGAGGTTGCCTCATTATTCACATAATCACTTGGAAAATGTATTTCTCAGGCTTGTACTCTGCTGTGTCAAAGCCTTGTTTCTGTATCTCTCCTTTTTTGTCTGTCCCCCCTCCCCTTCTTGCCCTGTGAAGTGACCAGGGATGGCTTGCAGTGTAGCCCTTACCTGTGATTAACATGCTGACCTAGCAATTACTCACATCTGGATGGGTCTTTGTTCTACTTTGAAGTCTCTCAATGACTTGTCTTTCCCTTCACCTGTCTTCATTTTCCCCTCTGTGCTCCCCATCCCACCTCCTCCCTCTCCACCTTGTCTATTACTCCTCAGAAGTGCCAGTGGGCCCAAAATGAAATACAGGATGAACCAGAAATTCCTCATTAATGGGCCCAGGTGAGCTTGGAGTGGGAAAGGGAAGGTTCAGACCTTGAAGATGACCTTTCCAAAGTGCTTAAATCAATAATAGTGTGCAACCCTCCCTTGTCTGTTGTTTATAATTGACAAGGTGGAGATGGACTGGAGGCTCTTTCTTCTCTCTAAGCATGCAAGATCTTTTAATCTAACCCCCTACCTCCCCCTAAAAAAAAAGAGGAGAGGGAAAAAGAGCAGAGCACTGAATGATGGAAGAGATAGGGTAATTGGTTCACCAGAGTGAGGCTGGGGAGCTTTGACTCCTTCTGTGGTCCTTCTGCACTGGGAGAAGTGCCGGTTGAGCAGCATCTCCTCTCACAAATCTTCTTTTGTATGGCAGGAAAGGAGGAGGGGACGCCTCCTTCTTACACATTCTTACACCCAACTACTGAAGCCCATTCACCAGCAACTGGCTAAGAAGAAAGATTAAGGGTTGCAGGGCTTGGGGGAGTGGGAAGTCCCTTTGCTTTGAGGAGATTAACTTTTGAGATGAAGTAAAACACAAGGCGATAGTCTTTCAAAATTGCCTTCCAGCTGTGACAGGCAAGGGTTAGATTAATTAGATTACGAATGCTCTTTTATATTTGGCAGATGGGTTGGGAAAAGGTGGGGTGGGGGGTTGGGAGGGAAACACTTGATCATTTTTTTTTTCCAGTGATGCTATTTTCTAGTGCAACACAGGTGTCCCCAGCATGCTGCAGACCTGGTGGTCATCAGAAATCATCCCAAGGGTCTGAGTGGACTTTGGAAAGCAAGACTCGATCAAGCACTGCTGTAGGAAGTCATGGAGAAGAATTGACTGTGGTCTCAAATAAAGCAGAAACAGTAGATATGAAATATAAGATGTGAGAGTTAACATGACTAACATTAGATTTCTCCTTTATGTAGAATCATAGAATGGTTTGGGTTGGAAAGGACTTTAAGATCATCTAGTTCCAACATCCCGTCATGGGCAAGGATGCCTCTCACTAAACCATGTCTCCCAAGGCTCTGTCCAACCTGGCTTTGAACACTGCCAGGAATGTAGCATTTATCACTTCTTTAGGCAACCTGTTCCAATGCCTCACCACTCTCACAGGGTATAGCTGAAATGAATGTCAAAAATACAGAGTTTTGGTACCCAAGGAATTTCATCCAAGGGAAACTGTGTCTATTTCCAGCGCATAAAGTGAAAAGAGTTTCACTGAGAAGTCAGGCTTGCATTTAAATACTTTTTTATGTTCACCTAACCTTGAGAGCTCCTTTTTTCCAAGGCTTTCTGGAAGTAAGGAGGGGAAGTAGTCTACACTTCCCGTGGACATTGGAAACAGTAGGGACAGAAAAATGCAAAAGCTGAGGATATATCTAGGATAGAGCAAGAAAAATATGGAGTGAAGCCACAAATTAACAAACATCTTACAAGGAAACGTGCTGTTCCTGAAGTTCTGCTGCCAAATAATTTTACCTGTCTTTATATGTCAAAGCATTTCATACCAAATAAAACTTCTTACTCTCCTTTTATATGCAATTGATAGAAGTAGGCACCTCTAAGGATGCTTCTTTGACCTTTTAATGGGATGAAATACTCGGATTCATTCTCTATAGTTGACTGTACACAAGGCCAATATGAGAAATTGTCCCTATTAAATTACAAACTACAGAACAACCACAGAATTCTTTTTTAAATTAATTTCCATCTTTTGAAAAACTTGAAAATATTCTCCTCCAAAATGTGCTGTCCATTGGGCCTGAGCTCTGACCCACAAGGAGTTTTGCTGAGCTTGCTTAACCTTCCAAGATGTAGGCTGTCCACTGATGCATCTTTAGAGCTGCAAGGTCATGAGGTGTTCTTTGTTCTTTGTCCATGAAACCCGTAATCCAGCATCTGAGTATCCCTCCAGGTTCAATGCTACTTGCAATTGCAGTCCAGGTGGGCACGCTACCCAGTCTTTGTTCCTGGCCAGTCCATCACTGTCATCTCTCTTGGCTCCTAACCAGACCCAGTCAGACATCGGTCTGCTCTAGAGATGACATAAACACCACATGGGTGAAAGACTGATGTCTTCATCTTCCTTTCAGCAATATTTGCCTGTCATTTGGCTATATTCATTGTATGTATCACCACAAATGGCCTAGAAAAGCTTTTCTTACTGTTATAAGGTAATGCTTTTCCATCCTAATGTCCCATATGCTTGCTTTTAACTTCCAAATGTTATTCTTACTTGATCCTGTGTCCTGCTCAGAGCCTTTCAGAGTTCAAGTAGCATCTGGATGATGCTCTTAGGCATACAATTTAGAGTTAGGTAGTCTTGCAAGGAGCAAGAAGTTGGACACGATGATCCTTACAGGTCCCTTCCAACTCAAGATCATCTATGATTCTTTATACTGATAGCTTTAGTACATTCCTATGAACTGAGGTGTTGAGAAAACTGTGTAAAAGTGGGCAGGAGAATAATATAACAGGGTAGAAATTTAAAAGGCTTTTGACTTGGGAACTGGACTTCATGGACTGATGGTCCTGCTACTGTGGGCTTTGGTCAGAGCAGCTGACCCCATCATGCATGTGGGTTCGTTTGAGACTCAACTACCTCCCCACTGCAAACTGCTGCTCAGCACCAGCCCAGCCAAATTGCACAGACTAACCATGAGCATGTCTGGAGGGGCAAATTGGTTGATTATGGCTGGATAGATTACTCTACTTTTTTGTCTTGAGCTCTTTGTTTTCAATTTTAAACAAACATGCTGGGATCCCATGATGATACAGCCTGCTAGTTTAACTTTATCTCTTAATTATATGGGGATTATTGTAGATTTAAAGGTGCATTTATAAAGTTTACAGAAGGAGCCTATGCTCTGCCACTGGCCCTGGAGATGAACCAATCTAGTGACTTTCATATCTTTTTCAACCAATGCAAAAAGACTCTTTCAGCTTCCAAACATGCCTGTAAATAACTTGCTTTGAAATAACCCTCATAACCGTCCCTCCTGCCCTCCACACACCTTCCACTCAGTTTTCTTCCTGTAATAGGTCTAAAAAGACTGAAAGGTTCCTGAACTCTTGTGCGGGGAATTCAGCTTTAAAGACCCTGAACTTTCAGATTCCCTGAGGGGCGCAGAGAAGGGGTGGAGGAGGAAGGGGGGGGGGGGGTGTCTTGTGCTTTAGCACGGTGACCTAAATGATACATCTCATGTACATGTCATGTCAAATGTCATCTGTAGGGCTGGAAGTACTCTGAATAACCTGCCCGGTCAGTAGAGGTGACTGAAAATACTTAGCTGCAAGCCATCACTTTGAGGAAGTCTTGCCTTTTATACTTCCTTTGTTACTTATTTATGGCTGGGGATTTTTTTCTGTCCCCTAGCACAAGATCCACCAACTGGCTTCTGCTCTGGCAGATTGCAGAACTCTTTGATGAGCATCAAACAGCAGCTGCAAACCAGGAAGGAAACAGTCTCATCACTAAGTTTTTTTGAGGGTCAGAAATGAGAAACCATGCTGGAAAATGATAGTTGAAGGCAGCAGCTTGAGCAGCTTCATTTGGTTCAGGTCAGCAAGAGGAAAAGACTCACCTGGTACTCTTCATCAGAGCTTTGCACCTAGAGCAACAGTATCAATGTTAGGGTCATCATTTGTGGGATGCAGTTTCATCCCCCAACCTGGCCCCTCTCTCCCCCCTTCCCTCTGCTACAGAACATCTTGCCACCTTCCCTGGGGAAGCCTGTTGATTTTCCAAAGGAGGGTGCCAAAAGGTGCCTTTACTGAAGCCTCCCTGGGGAGCAAGTGCTGCCTGCTCAAAGGCTCTTCAGTTTTCCAGGGAAGCACCCCAAAACAAGCAGTGGGAGATGAGAACCCAGGTTAATTGAAAGAATAATGCCCTAGGAGAGTGTTTCAGCCCACCTGTTTGTCTCTAGCAGCTCAGGAAAGCTTTGCTGACTAGCATAAATGTTCAAATTTTAAACAGCTGATGTTTGGGATGCCATTAAATACGGAGAGAGAAGATGCTGAAACAAAGCCTAGCATCACAGCCTAGAGAGGGAATCCTTTGGCTAATGCTGTGCTGGAGAGCAGACTAAATGTTTGTTGCAGCTTCTTAGTCCTTTGAACTGCAGTTTTCTTTCTCTTACCCATCACTGCATGCTAAGTCTTCCTCTCTACCTGTGACCAGTTAAGTAAATCCATGCAAAGCAAGAACTAGTATGTGCCCAGTATCATCTGATCTTGTTTAAGTGGATCAAGGCTGCTGAAAAAGGAATAAACACAGAGCTAGGTATTTCAGCCTTAACGCTAGCTTCTGCATCTTTCCAATGTGAGAAACAGGTCTCCACGCCAACAAAATTGTGATGCATCCAAATGGTTGCGTGGTGTTATGTGGTGGGATCATTGCTTCTGGAAGGTTGGTTGAAATGTTTCTTTCTTGGTGGTAAGAACTCAAAACTTGGAAGCCAGGTATGTGAACTTCTGCTCAGAAGCTTAAACTCCACCAGAGTGAGGTAGTGGCCAACAGCTGGAATGGCTTTACCAACAGTCTCATGGACACATCTGAGATGGATTTTTCCTTTAGCAGTTTTCTAGATAAAGCAAACTTGTTCTGTCTGATAACGACACATACACAGCACAGATTTCCAAGGGACAACTCTTCCTAACTTAATGCTGACTTTTACCCTTTTATCAGCAGATTACAATTAATACTTGGGGTTTCAAGCTAGAACAAAAGGTTAGATTAAACCTTCCCAGCAACTCCAGCCAAAAAAAGTATTTTTTTTTAAAGCATACATCTACATAGTGATGGAATTCCCTTGGATTTTGATAAACACTTTGAACTTCCAGCTGTTCTTTGGAAGAGAAGTAACATCAAAGACATGTCTGCAAAGGCTGTCTGTGTACCTGAGTGGATCAGAGCTCTGTTCTTCTCCTGGGGTGCCTTTATGAGACTGTGCAGGGAGATTGCAAAGGGCAAGAGTATGAGTTTGTTAATGAGAGAAAAAAAACAATCACAGGGTACTCTACCAAAAAAGCCAGATACACCCAAGCAGTATATAATATATGTATTATCATATATCATATAATGCAATATCAATTTGCACATTAAGAAGGTAATGTTGTTTCTGGGATTGCACAATGCTACCTAGGTGCTCTTCGCCCCCTTGGAGCTGGGGTGCCAGTTTCAGCCTGGATTTTACAGGTTTTTATTTGAAGGAATCATTTAAGCTAATAGTGAAAACCACAATCTCTCCTGAACTTTTCTTGTGGTACATGGTGTGTTTTGGCCTTCCTGTCTTTGGTTGAAATCCAGTGTGCAGGGCATCACACTAGGAAACCTTATATTCCTTTTTTTGTTTTTAATTCCTGTACGTTCATGAAGTGCTAAAGTAAATTCATATCCTTGTTTATAAGTGCTTACATATAAGACACTTGCATCCTATTTGTCCCGCAAGACTGAATTGCACATTTATAAGTAAGTGCTTTTTAAGAATTTTTAGAAATGTGAGGAATTATCTGATTTAATACATGGTGAAAGAAGTGAATAAGGAATACACATTTGGGCTCCTAAACCATGTCTTCCTTGTGGTAATCAAGGTGGGTCATTAGCTGTTGGAAAAGAGAGAGAGGGAGAAAAAGAGAAAGAAGAACAAGAAAGCAAGAAGCTAGACAGAAGAAGAAAAAACTAAGGTGACACCTGGCAAAGAGAGGCAACAAACACTGGGCTTTGCAAACAACTGCAAGTATTAAGAGACACTAGAAAACCCCAAGGGATAGCAAGGTGGTAGAAATGTAGCTGCAGGGTGTAACAGGACTGGTGTGGCTTCTCTTGGGAATTCAAGAGAATTTTATGTTTTCCGTGATAAACTATCCTTTTCATTGAAGATTCTTTTCCATCTAACCCTGTTCTTCAAGATCCACATCACCTCAGCACTGGTTGCCTCCCGGACATGTGCAGGGACATTGCACTGCACAAGGTCTTTTGCTAGGTCCTTCTACAAGCTCTTGAACAGTCTTATTAAAATTAATGTTTCAAAATACCAAATAACAAGCATTTAGTTGCTGAGAAAAACAAGGAAAGGATAGCTCTGAGGTTGGGGCACTATCTGTGGGTGAGAGAGACTGATAAAGGGATTCTCACGCTACAGACTTCTTGGATGACCTTGGGTGATTCACCCTCAACTGGCACCTTGGTTTTAAAAATAGAGCTGGTATTGCTTCCTCACCTTAGAAAGATTGAATGAAGATGACCAGGTGAGCCCATCAGGTTCAGACAGGAAGGGTGGAAGGGCTGTGCAGGGTCTTGGAGCCAGCAAGAAGCCACCTCACCCAGTGTTTTGCTGAGAGAAGACAGTGTTCCCCCTGCAGGGAGCTTGCTGCAGCTCCAGAGCCTTCAGTACCTGTGGTTGTTGGGGGGAAATAAAATTGTTTAGGCAGCTAGGAAAACAGAAGCCTGTGATTTATCACAGAGAATATGCACAACTTGTCCTGTTCTTCCTTAAATAATTGCTAAGGCTCCTGTGGCATAAGGTAGGAATGACTTAGAAAGCATCATCTATTTCTTTTGAAATCAGAACTTTAGTAAATGTTTCCTGCATGTTATGACTAGAGAAATTAACTGCTCTTTTTTCATTTTTGGTTGCTTTTGTTTTCTCTTTTTTTTCCCCCCCTTGGTTTCCTGAGAAGAAAGTCGTGCTTGCAAACAATTAATAAAAACAAAACCAAGGGATTTGAAAGTTAAAGGATCTGATTGTGCAGATTAATTGCTTTCCAATTCCACACCTGAAGAGGCTGGGGAAGGGCAAAGGAATGGCAAACATGTGGGGAGTATTGGGAAGGGAAGATGTCTGGGGACCTAGCATGGGTCTGGGGAGTGTTGCTAACTTTAGGTTGAGACCCTCCACCTCAATTGTAATTTCAGAATCACTTTAATGTTTCCTGCCTCTCTTTCTGTGCTCTTGTGTCCAGTTTTAGGGAGGGGAGCACTCAGTGGAACTGGGTCAATGTACAGACTAAAACCAGGGTCTTGAGGAAAGTTTGGGATGTGTTGAATTATTTCATTCCTTTTCATAGGAAATAGGAGATAGAACAATTGCAAATGAGGACGGAGGAACAACAACCATTATGTGAATATTAGGAAAGGCCCAAAGACCAAAAAAAGAGAAAACTAAAAACCAAACCAACCAAAAAACATAAAACCAAAACCAAACCCCACATTAAATACTCTGACCTGAGAACAGTTTGAGGACAGGAACGGAGAGGAAAGGATGAGCGAGAGTTTGGTGATCCAGGCAATTGGCAGGCATAGTGACCTCTGGGGTGTGGAAAGATTCTCCAGATCATGGAGGACCTTGACCTCTCTCTGGAAGAGAAACCAAGGGTACATTTGTGTACTTATGGCCTGCAAGTGCATCTTATCATTATACAATCACAGATGCCAGTTTGGAAGATACCTCAAAGATCATCTGACCCAGCCTGTGTAAGAAAGCATGACCTCAACTAGATATCCCAACACACTGTCCAGGTGAAAGAGCATTATGTTCTTTATACATGTTCTTTATGCTCTTTATATATGCTCATTATTTATATATACTAAAGATTATTCAGTTTTGAAGCAAAGTTCAAGGTTGAGCCTAAATCTGAGGAACAGGCATTGGGGAAAGGGATGGAAGAAGGGTGTCTAAGTTACTTGGGATGCCTGGGTTTTCTCAGTGAGCATGGGGAAGGCCTAGGTGGATCTAGGAGGTTGGATTTTAAATGGTGGGTGGTGGATTTGACCTCCTAGACTCTGTACAATAGTAAGCAATCCAGTTGCAAACTTGATGCACTAAGGTGGAATATAGAGAATTTTATTCATTCAGCCAATGTACACCCCCTAAGTAAGTAAAACATTAAAAGGGCTGTGACTCTGCAAATGGAAAGTGACGCTTTTAGTGAACTAAATGAGTGGAAAGAAAATGTCTCTGAACTGATGGAGATGACTGATTCAATTTATTCATTCATCTTGAACCTTCATTTAAAAAATGTTGAAACCAGTTAAAAAGATTTTTAGTAACAAAAATGTTATTCACATGTTGAAGATCAGAAACCATACTTCTTCCTTTAGAAATGCTGAAATACTTCTATTCCCCTATGATTGTCCATAGACAGACTTTTCCCCTACAAAATAAATTGAAAGAAAGCCAAATCCACCAGCTAAACTGCCCAATCTTGCACTGCATTTTAGGACCAGGGATACAGGGAAAAAAAAAATATGATGGCTGACCAAAAGTAACTTTGCCAGGCTCTTGTTTTAACTGCAGGAATTTCTCAACCTGAGCTTTTCTGCGGGGAAACAAGAGGAATGCTAATTTTGCTACAAAACTTGTGGGTTTGGGTTTGCTTTATCTGGGATGCCACAGCCAGCTGCTGCCCAAACAACCCCTACACGATGTTGTGATGCTCACCAACATCAAAGACCAAATTATTCGACCTGGAGTGTGACACATCCCTAGCTTGGGAAAATAGCTCAAACAGCCCCACCTCAGTGGTAGGGAAGTATAGATATGCAGGAACGCCATCCCTCTGGGCTGTTCGCCTTGCCGGGGGAGAGCGGCATTATGGTCATAGGGTTTTGTGTGCGGGATGCTTCGTCGGGAGCTGATTGCCCTGAAAGCCACCCTCAGCCCTTTTATATGGTCATTAGGGGACCCGAATAGGGGAGGACTTCTCACGCCTCCAGCTCAATCCAGGCAGCAGCCCCTCTCTCAAGTACCTGCTAACAGGTCGACTTGCCTTTGGTCTCAGTCAGGTCTCAGCGGAGACCAGGCACCATTTCCTAAGCTAATAGGTGTGAGGGGAGCCAAGAATTTCACTCTTTTTTTTTAGGTCTTTTCAAGGCAGGCTGTAAACCTCTTGTTTTCCTCCTCCTTCTCCGGGTCTGTTGCTCTCCTTCCTTCCCCCCTCCCCAGCCCCAGGTGGTGTTAAAAGTCAACAAGCCTCTTTATCTCAGGGCTGGCCTTTTTCCCGGAGATGCTGGAGCAAATCCACGTTGCTGAGGAGGTGGCAGTCCCACATCCTTTCAGTCTATTCAGGTCCTCATGGGGTCTTTCCCCACCTTTTGCTGTGGCAGATGATACCCAGGCTTGGGTCAGGGCCCTCGTTAAGCAGATTTCAGCCAGACAGGGCTTGCAATCCTCATTTTCTTTCGGGTTGCTTTGGTGTAGCTCAAGAAATACTGCATAAGGAGATGCAGCAGTGCTGAACTGTGGACAACCTGCCTGTAAGCGCACAGGGGCCAGGAGCTGGGTCTTCCCCTCTTACCCTGAATTACTCTTGGATCAATGGAGGTAGAACTGGAGGGATCCCAGTTTGCCTTTTAGCTCCTGATTCACCAGCTAAGCACCCAGAAAAGGAAACCTGGTTCATTAGGAACCCTGGCATATGGCTGATTCTGCTCTTTGTCTGCTTATTCCTACTGGAGCAAAGTCCCAGTGCAGCAAGAGCGATTGAGGGAAAATCTGAGGCTGATTCAGTGTTGTTGGCTCAGATTATGGGTACTGGGGGGGGGGGGGGGGGGGGGGGGGGG